>NW_019291025.1:0-15250 GCF_000500325.1 Leptinotarsa decemlineata
CAGTCTTCTGGGTCCAGCTGATAACCAAGCCACACTTGAACTTGATAATATACCCGGAAAAGATGTCGATGAGCAGCAACTGAGGTTGGAGGAAGACAAGCTAATTGCTCCTGTTCCTTATTTTTAGTGTTTTTTACGAAACATGCATATCGATACTTATCTAAGTAGGTGGTTTTTTTCTGAGCTTTGTACATAGAATCCCGTTGGTCATAATTTCTTGTTGAGTCGAATTATATTTCGGTTTGACTTTGAGCTTTTCCTGGCTTTAGAAAGAAAATTGTTTTTTCAGGTGGAGTTCAAGAAGTAAGAAGTACGAGTAAGTCTACATATTCACCAACAACAATAGTTGTATTTGTCAAATTAAATTGCTCTATAGCCGTTTCAATAATCATTACGTCGGCATCATTATTAGCCTGTTCAACCAATATATTTTCGCCAATAAACTCATCCTTCAACATTGAAATGAACCGATGTTGGCTCAAGGTTACACTAGCGTACAAATTAAGGGACTGGATTTCATTCAACCTGATATTCTTATATTTATACTTATGTATACCAATAGTAAAAAAAATATTGCTACATTTTTTGTAGAGAATTTAACTGAATTGTGGTACGATATGTTCGCGTATCCAATTGACCAAAACTCAAGTCCAAATCTTCAAGAGTTCAGAAAATATTTCAAAGTTCTCTTTTCTTCAGCCGAAGCTATACAGTGCCCAAAATTGAAACGAATTTATGTCTTATAATACTTCCGAATCGTTAAAGTGACGGAAAGAATCCGGAAACGGAATTAATCAACAAAAATTCCATAATGACTCTCAGAACCGATTGTAGTACATTCATCAAAAAATTCAAGCAGATTTTCAAAATTATCAAACGTTTCGTATGGAAACCATCCAGTTCTAATTCCATACGATTGCGATTGCTTTAACAAGCTCTCGGAAAAATTGAGCCTCCAGAAGCCTCTGAAACTAAGCGACTTGAACTTCGACGATTTGGATATCGCTAAGCATAAATTCAATGCTCATTCAAAAACTTTGGGAGTGTAGAAGAAGGAGCAGAAGAAACTTAGCCATTGAAGACCCATGCTAGCCTCCGTCGCCACCACCTAGAACCAACTTTTGTAATATGAAGGAAGTTGTTTATTATTCTTCTCTATCCATTTCCCAAAGTGACATGGATACACAAGATCAATATCATAGCTGACTAATGCTGAATCCACATCCGGCAATACGCAGTTTCCATACGGTGACACTAAGGACCTATATTTTCTTTGTTTCAATTCCAAACTATGTTATCATTTATTTTCTTATGAGTTCCCAAGTGAGTGTCTATTCGACCCTCCACCGCAACCCGCAAGGGTTTATTGTGATTCACATCTATTCAAGTGCGAGTAAGTAGTATTCAGAAGTATTTTCAATCATCACTCTGTTATTTGAATCCCTACTTTCCCACTCCCTGAATATTTTACTAAAGGAGAACTGCTGGAGGGTAGAGGGCACTATATCGTTTACTTGAAGTAAACGTTAATATTCAAAACTAGTTGTTGCCCGCGGCTGTGACCGTGCAGAATTTGGTTTGCCAGATTGAGTTTCGTGACAGACCATTTTAAACAAATAGTGTCATTTTTTTTTCAGCCCAAATCTTCAGGTTTCCAACTTCAAAACTGACGAATTTCAATAAAATCTTCAAACCCCTATTTTTCCCCTTGGGGTGGAAATTCCTGATTCCCTTTCTTGATGGTTGTTTACGGTATACAAAGAACCTATCTGCATATTTGAAAATTCTAGGTTCAGTAGCTTCGGCTGTACGTTAATATAAAGAGTGTCAGTCAATCAATAGGTACCCATTTATACAATATTGAATAGCATTAGCAAAAAAAAACTGAAAGGATAAGAATGAAAAACATTGATAATCAATCCTACAAATCTTACTCCTACTAATATNCCAAGGTGAATATTCATCTATACCTGATTTGTTATATAAAACTTCATAGTCGAAGAATGGAAACCTTTTCGAACAGGTCTAATACACACAATCATTACCTTATAGATAAAAAAGATTTATTTGAACATATATTCACCTATTAGATACATTTTGATGTCATTACCCCCTTTATCCCCTTCCTATCCCCTTGATTCCCGCATGTGGGAGTGATGTGTTTTGTATCGTAAATAGTAACGATGAGATTGGAACCTTTGGTGTGAAAGTTGAATAACTTTTTTCGAGATCAATTGATGTCGAAAAAAGTTATCCATCGTAAATAGTGTAAATAGAGTTCATTAGTTTTATAACACAACAGACAAATATCTAAATATCATAATCCCTCTTTCATGTGGTCATATTATTCCATGCTGAAAGCTACTTTGAATATACATGATAATAGTAGATACGCTTTTTTGAAACAAAAATCTGATGGTTATAAACCAAAGAAATCGAAGGTTCCAAGCAGAGAAGAAGTCGAGTTATTTTTGAAGAAAGCACCAGACGAGTTGTATCTTATGATGAAAGTAAGTTCCAATTTCATGTTTTCTCAATGTTCAGTATGTTAATCTACGAATTTATCGTAGGTAGCACTGATTTTCAGTATTTCTTGAAATTTTCATGATATTCTACTCATGATTTTGGATCAAAAACAATTTGTTGTTTAAATTTTACACTCCTTGTTGGGAAAAATGTTGTTCAAGCAAAGCAATAGTTTGAAAAGTGTTATAAGGACTCCGCTCCATCAGAAACAACAATTATACGTTGGTTTGCTGACGTGGCAAACGTGGTCGTAGAGACACCGATGATGCAGAACGCAGTGTACTATGAGAAAGCTCTGTTCAACGTGAGTGCCGCGCGAGCTCACTGTTGACCAAAAACAAAAACGTCTTAATGATTCTGAGCATTGATTGGTCATGTTTAAAACACATTGAACGCCATGTGAGTTATATATAACTCACGGTGTTTAGTCACCAAGTTTCGTGAGGTAAATACAACTCCACATACACATTCGACTTTACGTTCTGCGAGTTAAATATACTTCACGGTCACTATATAAATCATAAGAAAATGCATTCAGCGTGGCCTGAGGACTAACTCATTCAATTTAGCCCATATTTTTATGTAAGAGTCACTTGGGACTTGTTGAAATTGAGGTATCAGTGAAACAGGAACCACTTTATTTTTTTATTAAAACTATTTGACACATTTACAAAAAAAGTTTGTATGCTGGAAAAACAGTACAAAATATTGAAATTTAAAATTCCAATAAATTCGGCACTTCTCGTTCCCCACAACGGATTCAATATTCCCCGGAGCGTAGGGCATCACCGGTGTCTCGTCAATAGCGGAAGAGTGCCGTAGATGGTAATATAGCACTCTTAGGGCCACGTTATGTCGATGGATATAGGCCGAGACCGCATATGCTGGACATGCTGATAGCAAGTGCATTAGGGTCTCGGCGCCTCACGACAGGCCCTGCACCTCGTGTCAGGATCCTCTACACCCATCATGCGACTGCGGTAGACTGAGGTGTTGAAGACATCATCCTGGCAAGCCATGATGAACCTCTCAGTTTCAGACTTGATCCCATTATTATTGTTATCATTATATTTGCAATGCACTTCAATATAGTTTCGATCGTGAAACACTATATCTAGTATGAATCAATAATTTCCAAATGTTACACATAATCCAATTTTGAGATATCCCAATTTTATCATCCATTTATACCGCTGGAATCCTTCAAATAATCGCTCAAATGTCGACAAGATATTATAATAGAGACCATGTAGTTCCACAAGATACATCCTGCATTGCTGCCTTCTTAAGGATGAACGCGGTATGTTCCAAATTTTTCAAATTTGAGTGAAGGGCATGATATGGTTTATCACACATATGTTTAATCATGTAATAACTAAAATTGCCGTATCTTTGATATTTCCTTGTGAAAGCGATATTCTTTTTTGCCCTATGTACCAAACCAGCCATGCTTGCTAAGGATAAACGCAGTATATTTTCAATGCTAAGAATGAACGCGGTATAAAGACAATTCGCGCCTTAAGATACCATGGTCTTTTTTTAGTATGCAATAGATACCGCGCTTTTCCTTAGTAGCACCTAGAGTTTCGATGGCAACACATGCACGAGTTTGTTATTGTTTTAAATAATTTGTAACGAAGTTACTATTTTCCCCAGTAGTACGTCAGGTAGAATTAGCTTTTATTTTATGTTTATATTATTGCTCCGTTATTTATTTGGCCCCGACTAAATGAATAACTTCCTCGATCAAATTGCCACTCTATAGGTTCGTTCCAACCAGCGTCAGAAACAGTTTCTGACAGTCAGGATTCTGCGCAGTAATGTGATTGCGTTCCAACGTGAGTTTCCAACCATTAGTAAACTATCAGTTTTCTGTTCCATCCAAAATTCAAACCTGTTCGAAATCTATCAGAATGGTTTGACAGACATGCGCGTTGACAACGATTTACAAACAGTTGGAAATCTGTTTGTGACAAGGTTGGAACGAACCTTATAGCGTTAGAAATCCCAGGTCGCCAATGCGAATTGCCACTCTATAGCGATAGAATACCGTACTATGCCGGGTCGCCAACGAGATTTGAAAAGTATACGTTATTTGTTAATACACCGTACCACCGATGTAGGGCACAATTCTCCCATCACCGGACACCGCCTTAGAACTTTATTTCAAATAATATCGAGAGCATCTACCAAGGCAAATCAGATGGGTTTAGTCTGAGTCTCAGTTCAAATTCCAGGTACAGTTCCAGCTCTGTTCGAGTCCTAACCCCGATAAATAAAGGCAAACCGATAGACAAATAAAGTAAGTGGATAAAAAGTAGTGTTCCTCAGTTCGTTTGATAGCTGACTGTTTTATATTCAAGGCCTTGTGAAAACACTCTTCATATTGATGTTGTTGATATACTGATTTTGTTTTACAGGGCCGTGTGATAAACACCCCACATTCCGATTAATTAGCATACCGGGTGTACCATTATATTATTGTTATAATTTGCCGAGGGCCGTGTGCCAAACACCCCTCGAGCTGATACCACCGTATATTGTTAAATATCTGTTTTGAACCGAGAATCACGAATCTTCATATAAGAGCTTTGAATGAGCTTAGCACTTGTGCTTGCCGTTTGCCGTAATCTCCTAACCGTCTGTCGAAGCGTGGCATGATGAATGCGTAACCTTTTTCCGCTTCCTTCCGTTGCGAAAATAGTAATAGATTGATGTTCACTTGTATAACCCTTATTGATTTTTTGATATAACTTCAATAACGTCTGATTTATTTGTTTCACTTTACTTCTAACTGAAAGCAGCAGGTACCCAGGATTCGAGCCCAGGACGGCAATCAAAGCCTGCCGTACTGGCTACAGTTGATTTAGTCAATACCATAGAGACCCCTGGTGTATTACCTTCTTCACTGACGCTGCACGGAGCACGTGGAGCACACCACGCCGAAAGCTGCGCCCGAGGCAACCCGTGACCTGAACTCGGCGTCAAAGTGACCCGTAACGCGTAAAGAGGGTTACAAATTACGAAACGAAAGAGCTGTGCTAGTGCGATTGTTTTACTTTTGCAGTTGGGTTATTATTTTGAATGGTAAGTTGTTGTGTAATTCTGTATTTTACTCTTTCCATGTATTTCCACCCGTCTTCAAGGTTATGTTAGTTATAACATCAGTCTTCCAGTGTAAAACATTTGAGTGAAATAATGTTTTCCTACGGTCCTATGACACACGCATTTTGAAAATTACTTTTCAAAATCAATAACTGCTTGGATGGATTTTACACCTTTCAATCCTAGTGCTATTATGTACTTTTCAATTCTAGTGTTGTTATATTCTTTTCAGGTCTCCAATGTTAGTATGTGTTTAGGTACTAATTTTGAAATACAATAGGTACCTGCTTTTTTATTGATCGTAAGAAAAATATTGTACACAACTCGTGTTGAAAATGACTCTTTATACACTCGTAACTTTTCATATACTCGTGTATGTGAAAAGTGCCACTTTCAACTCTTGTTGTAAGATACCATAACAGCTCACAATATCAGGTTTTTCTTTCAGAAATATGAGTCCTGGTAGAAGCCGTCTTATGTTGGAGTTAACTTCAAAGAAGCATACTGTCGAGATATCATCATCATATTGCATGTCGACTAGCAACAGAATTATACGCTCTTTCACTCCATTACCAGAAAATTTATTTGACGAGTCAACTTCTTCAACTAACCTGTTACCTGTCGTAGAACCAGAACTTCCTTCAGAAGAATGTGAAGAGATGGCTTCGCTTACTACGCTGATGCCTGTTGTTACAGAACAACTACTACTACCTGAATTATTATTGACAGAAAATATACTTGAGGGAGCGGCTTCGCTGACTACCTTGTTACCAGTTGTAAAATCAGCACCCGACTTTGGTGGATTCAAGCGAATAGAAGCATCTTGTAATATTTCAAATAGTACTATCGTAGTAGTTAGTCAAATCAATACTGACGAAATAGAAATTGAAAAAGGTGACCAAAACGGTACTGACGAAATAGAAATTGAAGTAGGTGGCCAGAACGATACTGAAGAAATGTAAATTGAAATAGGCGGTCGAAACGGTACTGAAGACATGGAAATTGAAAAAATGGGAACTGAAAAAAGTGGTCATGACGTCACTGAAAAACTGAAACACAAGGAAGATGTAAATAATAGTTCCAGTGTAGGGTCTGCTGATGAAGGACACGAGAGTTTCACCGGAGAAAAAAAAATAAAAAAAAGATGTGCTTGAAGTAGAACATGCATACAGAAAGTAGAATGGAGAACCAAGAAAAAGAAGAAAGAAGAGAACATCAGAATAAATCAGATTAGAAAAAATCAGAAAAGTGTAAATTGCTAGTTGAAAAACATAAAGTAGTTCCACCATGTTCAGTTGATAACTGTAGAAAAAAGTACATGTCAATAATATCTGAAGATCAAAGACAACAAATTAACTTAATCTTCTGGAGTTTGACGGAACAAGAAAGAAAAAATTACATTTTGGCGTCCTGTTCAAGGCTGAATGTTAAGAAGCGCCGTCAAACTGATGAAAACTACAGAAAAAAGAATACATTTGAATATTTTTTGAAGGTAATTAAAAAGGTGAATCAAAGGAAGTTTGTAAAATATTTTACCTATCCACACTTGGGTTTCATAAAAACAATGACAGGCTCTCACATGATGTTCTTTCAAAAACTCCCAAAAATATGATTCAAGCCAAGGCCAATAGAAGAGAAAAAACGCCAAATAAATACAAAATCGATGACGACATGCTTAAAGAGCATATCATTTCCTTTAATCCTTCAGTTTCTCACTATAGACGAGAACATACTCCAAACAGATTGTACCTTCCTAGCGACGTTTCAGTTTCTTTAATGTATGAAGATTAAGTACAAGTTCCCAGATACAAACGTTCCTTATGATTCCTATAGGGTTCGTGTTGAGGAAAGTAATATTTCGTTCACAAAACTTGGCCAAGAGGAGTGTGAGGTGTGTGAGGAATTTAAACTCCATGGCCATACAAGAGATAACTTTCAAGAAAACTGTATGGTTTGTGATAAATGGCAGTTACATATCAACTTTGCTAAGAAATCTCGAGAGCTTCATCAAAAGCAAGTAAGAAGCATGTCTTCTAATTTCGATACCGTTTACGTTTCCGTTGGCCTTCAAAAAGTGATCATGCTTCCACGGATAGATGGCTTCAAAGAAGTTATCTTCAGTAAAAGACTCATTGCCTATAATGGAAGTTTTGTTGCTCTTGGCAGTACAAAGAAATTACCACCTTTTGCAGTCCTGTGGAATGAATCGATTTCCGGACGTAATAAGGACGACATAATCAGCACTCTTTTTGATTTTATGCTAAGCCAAAGACATGTTAATTGTTCCCTGTTTAGGTTGGATTATTGTTCGAGCCAGAACAAGAACTGGTGCTTTCTGACGTTTTTGGTTAGAATGATAAATTCTGCAGAGATATCAGCCAGGGAAATTGTGATGAACTACTTTGAGCCCGGTCATAGTTTTATGACCGCTGATAGCTTTCACCACCAAATAGAACTCTCCTTAAAAAGACAAGCGGTTAGTGAATGCAGAATGAAAAACAAACCCCAAGTTAAAATTATGAATGTTACTGATTTTTATCTATGGAAGATTTAAGATGTCAGCAAAAAGTAAAAACGCAACAGCAACCGACCTCTTCTGGCCACTGATAGCTTTCACCACTAAATAGAACTCTCCTTAGAAAGACAAGAGAAAATATATGACTTTTATGATTTTGTCAAAGCGGTTAGTGAATGCAGAATAAAAAACAAACCTCAAGTTAAAATTATAAATGTTACTGATTTTTATCAATGGAAAGATTTAAGATCTCAGCAAAAAGTAAAACGCGACAGCAACCGACCTCTTCTGTCAAATATAAAACAGCTAAAAGCAAACCGTGGATCATTTTTCCTGAAATACAAAAACTCGTTTGATTCAAACGAAGAATTCAAGACATCAGATTTCTTGCGTAAAAATGCAATGAAAAAATCTGGCTTATTAATCATCCCAGCCTTTCTTTCTGGACCACGAGGCTTTCCCAAAAGTGAGAAAGATGACCTAGTTAAGTTGTTAAATGGTATCATTCCTGCAAGCAGACAAATATTTTGGAAAAATCTACCCGAATGCGAAGATCAATAAATATTATTTACCTATGAATATTATTGAAAAATGTTTGTATTATTAAAATAACGCAATAAATCTTTTTGAAATAATTTTAATTTCTTTATTTTTCAATAACATTTTTTATTTAATGAACATACTACTGTAAACTATACTAAATTATAACCCTCCGTGCTAATAATAAACGCGGCAAAATAGAAAATCCACACTTACCGCGTTTATCCTTAAAATATTACTCTATATCAATAGAAAATATTGCGGTATGTGGAATTTTGAGAAAAATATAATAATTTTTTAAATTTTAGCTATATAAATAATAAACAGCCATTGCATAAAAAAGTCATTCACCATAAAAATTTAAGTTTGATGACACACAAGTGAAAACTGAGAGAAAACACGAAAAACATGTTTTCTCAGTTTTATGTTTTTGTGACATACCGCGTTCATCCTTATGAGAGCAGATTACTAGTTCCCTCCTCTACCCGTGGTAGGAATTAGTTTCTCTCAGAATTTCTGTTGATGTCTAAAAGTAGCAGATTACAGCCGTCTTTGGGCCTCCCCCCATAACTATGACGTATTAATTGCTTTTTTTTGTTGTTTAGTAACATCAAGGTGATGTGACCTTGAAGTATCTAGTGCATGGATCATTCAGATTTTTTTTCATTTGAGATTTTGTATGTGTGTGTGACATAATGACGTAATTACATTTTGTTGGTGTGTGTGTGTATGAGAATGCACGGTACAGGGTTCATCATGTGCGTGTCTGTGTGAAAACATATGTCTGCATGCTTCAAAAATCCTCCATCTAATGAATATTCCATCGGTGTGAGCCCACCAAGTTAGTAGTGGTGTGACGTCACAGCAGCAACCATTCAACAGTAGGAGAGCGAGATGTTCACTTCACGACGTGTGGCTGAGTGATGCGTATTCATCGGTGTGTGTTAGCATCTGTCTTATACGGTGGTGCAAGCAACGACCACTGTCTGTTCGTATCGACTTCTGTTAACGCATCCAACTGAGGTGGGCTTGACTATAACGTCAGGCATCTCTAGTGGGTAACAAATAGCAATGTGAGCCTTTCTAAATGTAGTACGGTTTCATGGTGGGAGTGACTCGCGCTGTTTAACATAAAAAAAATGTCTGGCACACTATAAAATCAGTAGACGAATATATCTGAAGTAGTTAGCAATTGGTAGAGTTTTATTCAGTTCGTAATAGAAGGAAGACGGTGAGTGTATTTTTCTGTTGGAAATTGTTTATATTCTAATACATAGTTTCATCATGTCCGTTTCAAAAGTGGACTTACATAAAATCAATGATTTGATTGTACAGGAAGTTGAAATACTAGAGCAAAAGGACTCATCATCATTGCCAATTGATGAAGTGTACATAATTAAGAATATGTCAACTTATTCTACAAGGTTTGGTAAATCATTTTTATTAACTTTGGAAGATGTGAACAATGATAAATTATTTAAAACATGGCTACCAAAACGTATTTCTTTGCAATTCAGTGATGACGATATAACTTGTATTAACTCATCGGGTGGTAAATATACGATGGTGTATTTAGGTCAGAGCCAACAAAGTTTTGCTGGCATGAAAACGCGATCTCTAGTCAAATTCAATATGATTGAATNGCGGATTTGATAATCACTTATTGTGACAGTTGACACCTAAAACTCAACTGATGTGGAACGATACTGATGTGGGTAGGTGTAAGCAAATCTGCACTTTTGAAAATTTTTTTATCTTAGAAGTTAAACTTGCCTCATCCGATAATCTTTGTCCTTGATTCATCGCTACGAATGGAGCATATCCAAACATCCCTTGAGTAATGATAACTCTAAGTTGTAAAAAGTTTCCTCTTTCACTGATTTCCTGGAATTAAATGGAACATGATTTCTACAAATTGAAAATATTATATAAACTGCAAAGAGTATACAAATAATTGAGTCAGTTAAAACTCCTGTCAAAAGTTGATAGACTATTATATAACAGGTTGAATGATTTCAAGTCTGAAGTATTGGAAAGTAAAATGATATCAAAGCTTGAAGGAGACAATTGTTAGCATCTGTCAATAACACGAAATAATAATACGCTTGAGAATAATATCAGAGGTAAAGGTATTATTCATAAAATACATTGGTCACCTGATCTTTGTTTTCCCGTAAATACCATATATTAATTAAATATTGATGTAATTTTTATAGAAACATAAGTAATTATGAGAAGTAAAGACTTATTATTATTATTTTTTTCACAGTAGTATGGGCTGGTATCCCCCGAAGCCCCGTTACATTCGTGAGGGCACACCAGCATTATCAACCAACGACCACTCCCCACACCGTGCGATAAGTGATCATTGGGATAGAGAATCATTTGCCATGAGCAGTGCGCCAAGAATGACAGCCTTCTGCATCTGTCCGTCTAAGATTTCTACCTGAGTGCGGCAAGCCAGTATGATTTCCTATTTTTATTATTATTTATTTTATTATTTCATTATCATTATTATTTTTACCCGTAGCTAGCGCTGATCGGGCCCTATCCCCCGAAGCCCCGATACATTCGGGAGGGCACGCCAGCATTATCAACCAACGACCACTCCCCACCCCGTGAGGTAACTGATCATTGGGTTTTTCCTTCTCTTTTCCCACCACTTTCCTCGAAAGGCTAGAAGAGATTCATGCTTCCCAGTGCATCCCTCCAGACCGTCTTCTGCAAGTGATGCCCGAGCTGCTGCAAGGAACACCTGCCTTATGGTACCGAAATAACCGATCACGATGGCCTGACTGGAAAGCCTTCTGCACCGGCTTCCAGAAGTTCTTCTTTCCCGTCAACTACCTCATCGACTCGGAAGTAGCCATCAACCGAAGGGTGCACCAACTGCAGGAGAAGTCCTCACAGTACATCACCGATCTGCAGACCCTCATCCGCTGCCACGGGGGAATTTCACCAGAATAGGAGTTGAACTGGCTCTACCGAAACCTGCACCCAGAGTTTCGAAAACAGATCCGTAGGACCGACTTCAAGGACGTCCAAGAATTTGCTGAGGTCACCCGAGAATACGAACTATTTCGCTCAGAGATTGAGCATGCTGCTAGAGTGGAATCGTTCCCTCGTATCAGGTCGGAGCCAGTGACACCGATGAGACCGTTTCCGCATACCACTACCTACCAGCCATCTCAAAGACCTGCCACTGGAGGAACCGTACCAGCATTAACGAGTCGAGAGAGTGGTCCTTGTACGAGTCAGACCAACCCCACTACGCCGTTCTCGATCCGACACGATAGAAAAGACCAAGAGTTTTGGCGATGTGGGCAGATTGGACATTTTAGGAACCAGTGTCGAGCAACCCCCAGAATGTTCTGCTCGAGATGCAAGAGAGATGGAGTAATGTCTTGTGACTGTCCGTGCCCACGGCAGGAAAACCGCTAGGGCGCTGTAACAACCAGAGACATGTGCAGCAGAGCCCTCCTGACGCATCTAACACTGTTGTCCCGACCCGTAAGAACAACCGCCCCCAGGACATCACCAACCGCCATGAAGACTACCGCCCCCATATTCGAGTCAATATTCTTGGTAACAACATTGAAGCTCTGATTGATACCGGCGCTGTGATCTCCTATGTAGGAGACAGGATTGCTAGACAATGGGATTTGTTGGGAGTATCGAAAACTCCAACAACTTCAAGTTCAGCCCGTCTGGCTAATGGAGAAACCGTCATAGTTCCGACAACATACCAAGTAGAGATACAATTTGACAACCACCGCTTTGAAGAAACGTTTGGACATTTATGTGGACTCTCCTCTGACATGGTCATAGGAATGGACATCCTCCGGAAGAGACAGTTCAGCCTGGATTTAGGAAGTATTGAGATCTCGGTGAATCACCGCCCAGTGGCCATGGAAACTAGATTCGTCCCTTGTTTTCCTATTGGAGTCACCGAGTCAAGGCCGCCATTGTCTCTCACAGAAGAGGAGGAGACCGGACTGCACACTTTCCTACAGGAAGAATTGCAGACATTCAAAGACATACAAGGAGTCACGCCTTCAATTAAGCACAGGATTCGCCTTTTGAATCCGGAACCAATAAAACAACGTTACCGGCCGTAGAACCCGAAGATGCAGCAAGTGATAAACCATGAGGTTGATAGAATGCTAGCAGAAGGTATTATCGAACCATCACAGAGTCCATGGAGCTCGCCTGTCGTCATCGTGCGAAAGAAAGATGGAAACCTAGGTTCTGCATTGACTTCCAGAAAGTCAACTCCGTGTCCGAAAAGGATGCCTACCCCCACCCTTTCATCAACGCTGTTTTGGATAAGCTTCGAAGAGCCCGATATATTTCCAGTATTGACCTCCGCCAAGGCTACTGGCAAGTAGCACTCTCAGAAGATGGCAAACCAATCGCAGCGTTCACCGTCCCCGGAAGAGGATTATATCAGTTCATGCCATTCGGCCTTCATGCCGCCCCCACTACATTCCAACGCCTTATGGATAAGATTATCGGACCTGAGAAGGATCCTCAATGCTTCGCGTACTTAGACGATATTATTGTGATGGGAAGCACTTTCGAAGAACATCTGGAAAATTTACGAGAAGCCTTCTGCCGCCTCCGCGCCGCCAACTCACGGTAAATCCTGAGAAATGCCAGTTTGGAAGACGGTCACTCAAATATCTAGGACACCTGGTGACTTCGGATAAAGTGGCTTCCATCGTAGAACTAGCCGCCCCAATCACCATACGGAGTCTCAGACGTTTTTTAGGAATGGCCTCATGGTACAGAAGGTTTGTACCAGCCTTCTCCGAGATGGCTGCCCTGCAGCACAGTCTTTAAAAGAAGAACTATCGCTGGCGATGGGAAGCAGCCCAAGAAGAGGCTTTCCAAAAACTCAAGTCGTGCCTAACGAAAGCACCAGTGCTCGCTTGCCCGGACTTCGACAAACCGTTCACTTTGCAGACTGATACATCCAAAAAAGGATTAGGCGCCGTGCTGACTCAGTCCATTGATAAAGAGGAGTATGTCATCGCGTATGCCAGCAGGTCCCTAACTTCCACCGAAAGAACTTACTCCGTAACCGAAAAGAAGGGTTTGGCTATAGTTTGGGGAATCGACAAAATGCGCCCGTACTCAGAAGGATATCATTTCAGCGTCCTCACCGACCATCAGTCACTTCGTTGGCTTCATTCCATCAAGAGTTCCGCTGTCCGGCTTGCTCGATGGAGTATGTTCTTACAGCAGTATGATTTTGATGTCAAATACCGTCGGGGTGGACTGAATAAAGAAGTCGATGCTTTGTCCAGAAAGCCACGAGCAGATTCCGAAGATGTTATTGAAGAACTAACCGCTGTTGTCAGGATGCTCCTGGTATGAGGAGAAGAAGAAGAAAGAACAGCGATCTCCTGAAGCATGCCCTGACTACTGCATCCGAGAAGATCGATTATACCGACATTTCTGGGACTCCAATGATTTGACGGAGCCAGAATTAGCCGATCCACGAAAACTTTGTGTCCCAAAGATGCAGAGACTCGACGTGTTCAGAGAGATGCATGACGCTCCAACCGCCGGGCACATGGGTATAGCCAAAAACGATTGCAAGAATTGCAACTCGCTACTATTGGCCCGGAATGTTCCGAGACATCGCCAAGTATGTCCGCAGGAAGGAAGTTACTCTATACATGGATGTGTAGATCATGCAAAGAAGTAACTTTCAGGCACAAACTGAACTGAATTATACGAAAGAAAAATTCTTTCGAAACAAATACTTCTGTATGAACACTGAATTATACAGAAGATACTTTTCTCTACTCGGTTCGTATTTCAAACATTCCATGTATAGAGTTTCTTCCTTCCTTTCTTTGGAAGACTCCCTCATCCTTCTTTTTTGTATCAAGATGGAGTAGTAGAAAGCCAAAAACGTTCTTTCCCAAAAAATTGATCACTCCTAAAAAATATAACCCCTTCAATTCATCAAAGACAACAAATGAACTTAAGCTTCTGGATTTTGACGAAACAAGAAAGAAAAAATTACATTTTGGCGTCCTGTTCAAGGCTGAATGTTAAGAAGCGCCGTCAAACTGATGAAAACTACAGAAAAAAGAATACATTTAAATATTTCCTAAAGGTGATTAAAAAGGTGAATCAAAGGAAGTTTGTGAAATATTTCACCTAACCACACTTGGGTTTCATCAAAACAATGACAGGCTCTTACATGATGTTCTTTCAAAGACCCCCAAAAATATGATTCAAGCCAAGACCAATAGAAGAGAAAAAAGCCAAATAAATACAAAATCGATGAAGACATGCTTGAAGAGCATATCATTTCCTTTAATCCTTCAGTTTCTCACTATAGACGAGAACATGTTCCAAACAGATTGTACCTTCCTAGCGACGTTTCAGTTTCTTTAATGTATGAAGATTTTAAGTACAAGTTCCCAGATACAAACGTTTCTTATGATTCCTATAGGGTTCGTGTTAAGGAAAGTAATATTTCGTTCGCAAAACTTGGCCAAGAGGAGTGTGAGGTGTGTGAGGAATTTAAACTCCATGGCCATACAA
>NW_019291025.1:18866-95912 GCF_000500325.1 Leptinotarsa decemlineata
ATACTGCAAACATTAAAAAAATTATCGATGAGTCTGAGTGTCAGCCTTCTCATTGAACGTGCTTTTTTATTTTTCAATGTTTATGTTCATGATAGTGCGTTACTTTTTTGTTGTTATTATTAACTATTTTTAAATCATACGTGACATGCCGTTGTGGCTGGATAAAAGTTTGTGTTTATTTTTCAAACACCTCCGTTTGATAGGTAGGAATGTAGCTATGAACAAGTACGTACTAGTAATATTAGTTATTTTGTTATTAGTTTATTATTAGTACCTATGTATTATGTATTACCAGTTGAATAGTAAAATAAATACATATAATGATAAATTAACTGTAGATCATTTCATTTACGTTGCGTTACGTGGCTTCCGTGTGGGCAGCTCGCTGTTTATTCCAAAATTAACAAAGTAGCTCAACACATTGAAGAGGTTGGCGACCACCGCTCTAAACCGTAAACATCAATAATTGTAATATCATTCCTATCTTCGAATCTTTCAATATTCTTATTATCAACTGCAACCGGAAAATCCATACCTGTGACATCTAAAACATTAGAAAAATGTGGATATGATGTAACTCCGGACACTCTACCATTTGCAGGATATAATGCTTATAACATCAGCATTACCCAAGCAATACAGTGCAATACAATACATTGCCCAAGCAATACAGTGTTGATCTTCATTACAGTGTTTCTTTCATTGAATGCATTCGGGCAGCTTCACATATGAACGTCCTCCCAGTGGACTGTATTTATTGATGTTGACCTCGAGAAACATTATTTTTTCACATGTCCAACCTAAATTACAAAAAAAAAATGAATATTTCTATCCAATCTTGTTGGAATTTACAAAAAAAGAATACCTGAGTCACGTTCCTGGAATTCAAACGGCATTCAAATCAGAAGTTCACTATTTTATTTTGGGAATTGAATTACTTCGTGTCCCTCAAATCTTGTGTCTGAAGAATATAATTCCCAAAAACTTCCATATTCACCTTGATGCTTTTATGGATCCTGATGGCCGATTCCAGTAATTCAATGACCTTCTGCCTAATCTCATTGAAAAATGACATATAGTCACTGGTTACAATCGAACTCTCCACCATGTATGTAGCAATGCCACAATTGAATGCATTCGTTATAATTTGAACATCTTTACACAATTGAACACATGAAATATAACTTTCGGATGTCAAAGTCCTTTTTTAAAAATTAATTTTATCAACAAAAATTGATGTTAACAGTATGAGAGCAAAATTATAACTGAATTACAAAAGTATTCTTCCCATGAAGATAAGAATGCTTGCACATCAGTTTCCCAGAATCGCGAGATTCTGCTTCAGCATGGTCAGCGGTTCACATGGGAACGGGCGATATAATTCATGCATCATTTTTATGACTCATGGTTCTTCGATGAGAATTCACTTGGGTCATAGGAATTGTCACATTACAACAATTGCACGTATACATAGGTGTTGCATTATCCACTCTCACCCGTTTCACTGCAGGCCCTCCTTGGCAACTCTGGAGCTGATGCCGACGAAGATTATCACTACGAGTGAAAGATTTACCACAGTCACAGGAATACATTGTATGTGATATGTTCTCACTAAATCACTTGATGTAAACTGACACAACTAACACTCGTCCGTTTCTTGAATACAGTCTGATCGGGTCCGTCAAGACGTCATAGCCAACCCCACCTCTCAGCTACATGCATTGACCCAACCTCTCAGCTAGATGCGTAAACAGATATCGATACGAACAGACAGTGGTTGTTGCGCCATCGTAGAGAGCAGACGCTAACACAGTCCACGCCGCCTGCGCGTCATCATCTACAGCGAGGGTAGAGCGATGCGTTACGTCACAGTCATAGCCTCATCATCATCGTAGAGTGAACATCTCGCTCTCCTACCGTTGAACGGTTGCTGCTGTGACGTCACACCACTACTAACTTGGTGGGCTCACACCGATGGAATATTCATTACTTGGAGGATCTTTGAAGTATGCAGACGTATGTTTGAACACAGACACACACATGATAAACCCTGTATCGTGCATTCTCACACACACACACACCCACCAAATGTAATTACGTCATTATGTCACACACACACAATCTCATAAGAAAAAAATTCTGAATGATCCATGCACCAGACACTTCAAGGTCACATCGCCTTGATTTTACTGAACAAAAAAAGCAATTAATACGTCATAGTGGTGGGGGCGGGCCAGAAACGGCTGTAATCTGCTACTCCTAGATAATATCTGAAGGATATTCCAATTTCATCTCAGTTTTCTATCGTAGGACATCCCAAGTAACATTACGGCGTTACATCCTCAGAATTTTCCAGTGTGACAGCCGATGTGTTTTTTCCATCCTGTTTTTGAGTAATTTCGAGATTGTTGTAAGAGGATGATATCAAAACTTTATGGTGTGATGAATAATAATTTATATTGTATTTCTTCAATGAACAAAGATAGATGCGAGATTAAAGCATGATCACCACGCACATTTGCATCTATTGAATGAAATAAACAAGCCTCCCCACGCTGGCCAATCAGATTTAACTGCAATCGGCTGGCGGAATTCATGTTACAGTGTCGGAGTGGTTTACTTACGTTTCAACGCCTGAGGTGTGTACATATATGGTATTTTAAAGTTTAAAATTCGTAAAATATCAAGTACTGATACGGCTGAAGAAACTACTGATTTGTGTCCCTACACGCCACCTAAAAGAATGTCCTATACCCAGATGAATATTTGAAAAAAAATCAATCTTTCCTTAGTACGGCTCTGTATGAGCAGCCTTGTCTGGGAGACCACGTGCACTATGCGTGATAATGTTTTGGAGCACTCTGTTGCTTAAATGGACAGAGTATAATTTGTATCCCTTTCGTTCTAGTGTGATGAAATGAATATTGATCTGTACACAGCAGAGAACAATAACTCTTGTTCGTGTTGTTCCGAGTGTTCAATGACATCTAGATCTTTGACAGTTTTTTCTTCATGGTATAGACAAGATATTAGTGTACAGGTTCAGGATGTCCACGCAATTTGATCCCTAATAGTCCCCGTAACATTTCCATATAGTGTTCCAGATAGTGATAACATTGATGTTGCCCAATGATACGATTGCGACACCTACTGACATCCTGCGGACGATTTGACGTATACGTGCTAATACCACCAAAAGATTCATGGGAACAAAGCTGACGGAACATGAAATGAACTGCAAACTAGGCCAAACGGATAAGTCGACGGAACATGCCCCCAGTGAAAGAAACACAGGATTCTGTTTGGAAACACGAAATTCATTGCCCTCAACCAGGGATAACATAGCCGACTGGTATGGAATGCAATAAAGATCCACAAAAATTCGAATGATTTCAACAGGAAAGAAGAAGCTGTGAACCTAAACCGAATATAAAATCCCATTTTGAGAAGTTCGTGAATAGCAAACAGCATGACGACAGGTAGAAAAGAGTCAACGAATGTTATTGACAATCTACTTAATCCAGGTACCGGTATTATTATTACACCAAACTACCTGAGTCGAAAATTGCTCAGAATGTATAAACCTTTGATGAAGCCAGTCAATCGCGCCAGCGAAACGTCAGGAAGAAATTTCACAAATCGACGGCCTTCAAATCCGAAGAATGACGATACTGAATTGTTTTTCATTATTACCTTTCAGTAATTTAAAAGTTATAGAGTACCAACAATCAATTTTCCACAATTAACTCCCAAGCTGATGTAGAAAAATGCAAAACAACATATCATTTTCGAAGAAATACGGTATCAAATTTATTTCATATAAAATATTTGTGAGGTTTTCAAGCGGAGAAAGAAGTTCATCTTGGGTGTGAGATTTGAACAAAGAATTGTCAGACGTGAAAAAAGGAATACTTTCCAAACTACGAATTTAGATCCATGCAAAACTGGCTGACATTTGTATTTTAATTACTTATCATTTCATCAAAAGCATTGAGTCGTCTGAATGAAACTAACTGTAACATTCTGTTAGCAAAATATTGTACATGTCGAATGTACGATACTGGTCTTGAAATTGATATCCTACATCCATGTCAATCAGCTATGCATTGTAATTGCCATAATAGTTTTCATACGAATGAATTACTGTTCCTATTGAATAGCAATTGTAACGAAATTACTTGATTAGTGATTGGGTATACGTTATCATTACATTATACATTACATTACATTATACATCATCATTATTATTGTTATCACTATTTTTGTTGTTATTCAAGCTGTTATTATTTAGAACAACGGAAGATCCTGTATATTTTATTCTACTTCAGTTGATTAGTCATTTAGGGTTGAGTCAGACATACGCTTTGTTTCTTTGTGTTCAGATTCTTATGTAAACCTGAGTAATCGAAAGAATGATTAGAAAATATATTTGAGGAGAATACAGCATACTTTTGAACAGTGAACATCGTTGAATTTATTTTTTGCTGTTACACAATATATTACAAAATAACTTAAGGTATTGCTGTATCTCAAAGTATTGCTATTTTAATGAGATAGATTTAATTCCGCATTCTCAGATGGTAGTATTTCTGGAAGTAATGACCCAAGATAGTTGTTTTGTAGGTAATGATGAATATAGCAACGAGCAGATTAAGATCTTAATTCAACACGAATCTTCATGGGTTTCAAAAACTATTTTTTTTCTTGATTATATTCAGTTGCAAGAATAAGATGGGCTTATTTGTATGGATATATCACGTTTGTACAAAATTCTAAGAAAATTCGAAATCATATTACTTACGAGCATGTAAAGATAGATTACAGAACCCATCGCAACACTATTAACTATATACACAGGGTACATAATCCAACTGAAATGTTCAACGATCAACGCAAATAATCTGAAACAAATTTCAAAATTAGTCCAATCAATAGGTGAAATACATTAAACTACCGAATTGAACTGATCACGATAACTATTGTTGTTCTACACTCCAATACGTTTTGTGTAAAGTTTATCAACGCCATTTTGTTTTTTGTCCAAATACTTTTGCGCGGACTATCCTAAATGAACCTTTTATTAAAGATGAATATTACAAATTACATTCAAGCAGTTTTCGACTGTGTCTGTGCAATTTTTCAGGTTGTTAAAAACCATCTGTTGAAATCGGATATCAAAAAGACTCAATATTAACGTCGCAAAAATTCTATGATCAGAATACATAGTACTGAAAATTCCTAATACCTGCTTCGGTGTTTTATAACCATACTAGCTTATGCACGCGAATTAAATGATTGGAACGAGAAAATAAATTTTGAAAAAGAATTTATTTTACAAACTGGAGACGACTGTCTCTCACGGGAGCTACAAACAGAACGATAATTGATATAATGTTAACTGCATGTCGAGATAAGGGATTCCTGGAATATCTCTTATTCCGCTGAATCTCCGTGTGAATGGCCGTGTCATGGAAACTATGACCACGTAACTCCTCCCTCCTTAGGCCGAAAAAATAATGGAATTATTTTATCAGCCTGGAACTATATCGTCTTCATTGGTATTTTCTTTTTTTTGGGGTGTTTTGAAGCAACAACATCCCAATATACGGGTTTGAATCCAATTTTTCTTAAATGCAGCCAATATCAGGACAATTATTGTGATAGTAAGTCCTGCAAAAACGCCAAAAATGGTAGTGTTATTTTCGGAGTTGTCAAATTTGT
The DNA here is from genome assembly GCF_000500325.1 of Leptinotarsa decemlineata. Taxonomy (NCBI): domain Eukaryota; kingdom Metazoa; phylum Arthropoda; class Insecta; order Coleoptera; family Chrysomelidae; genus Leptinotarsa; species Leptinotarsa decemlineata. Next base: position 24,588 of record NW_019291025.1, read on the forward strand.
GTATTGGTTTTATTCGGTCCACTATATTGTTGATTTCGTAGAGTTCTTAAAAATTTAGTTTCGAAAAATTTTGTGTTTCATATATTGATGACTTCTTGATATTTTTCATTCCGATTTTAAGTAAGATCAGTGGCTTGCATGTTCCTATTTTCACGTTGTTGGTGAAAATCTTGTTTCTCACTTCAATTTGGCAATTTTTCGGGATCTTGACTAGGGTGGGTGCTTTTATTTCCAAAAATCGATTGGTTTTACATTTGGAAAATATTCTTTCGCTCTGTATCGGAATTACCAGGATTTCTTCTTGAGTGATTAGTTCGATAAATAATCGACTCTGTCACATTGATCGGAAGAAGCTGACAATTATCGGCGACTTTGCCTTCGATTAGGTGGGATGTGCATTGGTCTTCGGAAAAGTAATCTTCTGGACAATAATACGATTTGTCTAATACTGGGCATGACCTATCTTCGAAATGGATATTGTGGTTTGTTCGTGCCAAATATGGGTATTTTGGGATAAAAATACTGTGATTTTGGATGATAGGATAAAGGTGGAAAAATGTAAGAACTTCGTTTCCGACAATAGGAACATGTATTGCTAAAATTATTCTATCATTTGAAAAAGTTACTTACACAACGAAAAATTGATAATATGTCAACATACTTTCAAATTTCGGGAATTTTGAATCAGAGTGGATGTTCCTTAAATAATTTATTATTTCTTTCAGTTCAGAACTAGGTATTATTGAATTATGTGATAGCATCTTCTAAATTATCGATAAAAGTAATCATATTTTGGCAGTCAAGGGTTATTTGTGAAACAATTCCCTGAAAACTAATGTAATTCGTCAGGTCGCCAATGGTTTTTTGAACTGCAACTCGAAATGTTTTTAGACTGTTTTCTAATTTTTTTTAATTCAAATTCAAAATAAGGATAGTTTTATTGTAGTTATTGATTAATTTTTTGGACAGGAAAATTTCCATGTTCTTGGTTACATTCTAATATAGCGATACTTCAGTCGTATCGTTTACCATCATCAGCATCAAGAGTACCGAATAACCAATTTTCGATTTTTCCAATAACATTTATCATACCTCTTTCAATACGGATATCGGGTTGAAGGTTTTCTAATTTCTGTTTTCGTCATTTCAATAAGATACTCGGTTCTGACTAGCAGGCTGTATGCTAATCCATGATAGGAAATTGGGTTGTTAATTGTTCCCTTATCAATATTATTTTTGATGATTTGGAACTAGTCGTCTAGTTTGTTTAATTGTTTTATTATAGAGCTTAGTTCTATGTAATATAAAAATGTATGTTTGCTGTATATAATTCATGCATTTCCCATCTGTATGGGAAGGATGGGGTTGGGTATAGGGGTTATTTGAATATCATCACTTTGGACTCGGAGCACGTAAAGGAGAAGGTATAGCGGTATCAATACGTGTATCTTCATGAATTGAAGGGGTTATATTTTTAGGAGTGATTAATTTTTGGGAAAGAAAGTATTTGGCTTTCTACTACTCCATCTCGATACAAAAAAAGATGAGGGAATCTTCCAAAAAAAAGAAGGAAGTAATCAAAATGCAAGTGCAATTTTTACCATTCATTTATTGTAGAATTCCTATGAATGTTACCTGATTTTATTCCATAACGAATGTTTGGAATACAAACTGAGTAGAGAATAGTGTCTTCTGTATAATTCAGTGTTCATATGAAAGTATTTGTTTCGAAAGAATTTTTCTTTCGTGTGACCCAATGTTTATATGAAAGTAGCTGTTTCAGGAGGGATTTTACTTTCAGTTTGGTGTCTGAAGTTACTTCTTTGCATGCATCCATATAAAGAGTTACTTATTTTAAAATTGATTACTTCCTTCCTTTTTTTGGAAGATTCCCTCATCTTTTTTTGTATCGAGATGGAGTAGTAGAAAGCCAAAAACTTTCTTTCTCAAAAAGTGGATCTTAATGTTCTTTTACTCGCTGTAATAAAAGTTTTTTTGAAATTTTTGGTTTTCTGGCTATTGTTTTGTGTTAGGTGCCTTTAGTTGTTTTAAGTTTGATATTTCAGTTTTCTTATATTTTGGTCGATCTTTATTGCGCGCCTTTGTTCTAATATACGCAACTTGTTGATTTGCATACTTTGGGACTTCATTTCGTTGTAAATTTCAGTTTTCAATTACTTTTTCTTTAGTAGTTTGGTTGGAATTTTGAATAGATTGATATAGTTATTTGACATTTTTTGTGTGTTTGAACGTAATCGGAAACAATTATACGGTCATTTAAATCAAATGGGTCTGTGTTATTACTGCGACCTTTAATTACTTCGAAGGGTGTAAATTTGGTTACACTATGTATTGAATTATTATAGCCAAGAACAATTCTTTTCATCAGCTGTTCGAGTGTGAACGATTTTCCTCCTTCCTTTAAGCATCGATAATGTTCAATCAGTGTTGAAAGAAATCTTTCAACTGGTGAATTAGAATTACTGTTTTTTGAAGTTGTGTAATGCAGCTCAATGTTATAAATTTTACAAAAATTTTCTAGCTCTTTGTTTTTGAATTCGGTGCCTGAATCAGTGGTTATTTTGAGTGGTAAACCGTGATGGGTGATAATAAAATTGAGTGGATTTTCGACTACTAAAACCCCGGTTGAGGATTTTAATGGATATGCCAGACCATATCATGAAAATGTGTCGATAATTGTTGAAAAAGTTTCCTTTGAAATTTTGAATGTATCTATGTGAACATGCTCAAATAGCTTCGAAGTTGTAGGTGTTAGGTTGAATTTAATTACAGGAAGATTCCGATCGTATTTGTTTTTCTGACATGTTTCGCAATTATTAATATAATTGTGTATATCTTCTGCCATTTTTGGCCAATAAAATCGTGAACTGAGGGATGTCCTCATTTCATTTATATTTATATGACAGGTTTTCTTAATGTGATAACATTTAAGTTTCTCTTTTCGTTCGTTCAATGTGTCTACATCATCCAAGAATGTTGGACAATGAATAATTTTGAATGAAGAATTCTTGAGTAAATTTTGGATTGTTGTATTGAACATTTGTGAGACTGCTGGGTTTTTAAAATGGAAGGCAAATGTGTGTTCTGGATCAATATATTCTTTAAGGAGGTTAAAAATATTCTTGCTCAGATTTTCAGAGGGTATGGTAATATAAGAACGCAAATTCTCGAATACCTTTTCTATTCTACATTTAAGTTTGTCTATGTCACAAATAGCTACAATTATTTGATTTTCATATGTATCAACTGGTCTTTCTGAAATAGGGTTTTGAAAGACAGGGTCTTCGAGAGATGTGTGAACGGTTTGTGAATCCGATGTTTTTCTTCATTCAATTTTGGGAAAACAATTTGAATATCAAATGATATGTTGATTTGTTTTTTCGGTTCTTACGGTTCCAAGACTTCATTGAAAACGCCGTCGTCTAAGACTGGAATAATATCGTTATTCAAATAGATGTCGATAAGTTTGTTTATGTCCCCAGGATTATTTTGAACTGAAAGTGTTTCAATAGCATTGAAGTCATTTGTATAGGGGTTTCTGGAAAGATCATCCTCTGCTTGGTTGCATTTCCTTTTTTTATATTTTACAACATAGTCGAATTCCTCTAATTTCAAACGCCATCGCACAAGTTTTGAATTGGGTTCCTTCAGCGAGAAAAGCCACTGAAGGGGTTTGTGGTCTGAATGAATTGGAAATTTTCTGCCTAAAAGGTATGGTCTGAAATATTTACAACTCCATACAATTGAAAGAAGTTCTTTTTCGATAGCTGAGTAATAAATTTCAGGTGGGTCATATGTTCGAGAAGTGTAACAAATTGGGTGTCCATTTTGTGACAAAATGGCGCCAAGGTCGTAATTTGAAGCATCATTCGTGACTTCGAAGGGTTTTTCAAAATCGGGGTATGCGAAAACCGGTTCTGAAGTCAATACCGATTAATAATTATTCAAACATTCGATAAATTCTTCAGTGTGTTCAACTTTTGCGTTTTTTTTAAGACAACTTGTGAGAGGTTTTGTTAGTTTTGCAAAATAGTTTATACATTTTCGATAATATCCCAATTGTCCTAGGAATGACTTTATTTTCCGTTGTGTTTTTGGGATTGGAAAATTTTGAACAGCTCTGATTTTCTTTGGACCATCTTTTTTGGAACTATCCAGACCGGGAAAGATCAGGGACAAGAGCTTGGTCGTATTATATTTTTTCAAGCATGTCTTTTATTTGACGCTGAACTTCACTCTTATGAACGTATGGATACCTGTATGGTCTGGTATGTATGGGTATTTCGTCTGTGGACTTGATTTCGTGTTTGAACGTGAAGGTGAATGTTAATTTATCTCCAGGTTTCAAAAATATGTCTGAAAATTCATTCAGTATAGCATTTCTTCCTTGTTCATGTGGTATGTACGTATCAAGTCAGCAATATTAATTTTGGTTGTCCATTTGAGTGAGTCCGTCCCTGTATTTTCGAACGTTTCGTAAGAATACATTTCGAAGGTAGAGGAATGAAAGCTCTCTACAGGAAGCGTTTGTATCAATTTCATTGATATTGCTCTATCGGTGGGGTTTTGTACTTCCATAAGGGCGTTACCGTTTTTTGAAGTTCCAATATTTGCGGAATGAATAGATTATTAAGTGTTCCCTCAAGGGTAAGAATTTCACCTTCAGGAACTGTGACAGGCAGATATTTAAGTAGGTACTCTTTCTTGTGGGTTGACAGAGAAAGAAAAACTCGTATCTGTAGACTGTCTGAACTTGAAAGGAATTTCAACATGATTTCCTATCAGTCTCTCATTTACAAAGTCTACATTCAGATGCATATTTATTGAGTCTGATGATCCTTAAACTCCGTCAAAGTAATCGTGGAAATCAATTAAATTAAAAGTAATTTCATAGTTTGTGTTGAACTCTGGAAAAGCAGGTATAGACACTCAAGGTCAAACACCGCATTCAAGCTCATACTACGTGTACGACGTTCAAGGTTAGGTGACGTCATTCAAGGTCGTGTGACGTCTCAAGGTCAAAAGGGGTGGGGAGAGGCGTTCAGTCGGCATTAGCACCCTACTATGGACTTCAGTCATCTCCTGATGATGCTTACTTGGTTAGCGGAACGCGTTAAATAATAAATGACTCTCATATTGAAACACGAAAAACCATTACGACAATAACGATGGAACGATAACGAATAAACGCACGGAAAACGGTCGGAAACGCACGGAAAACGGTCAAAAACGCACGGAAAACGGTCGAAAACGCACGCAAACGATCGAAAACGCACGCAAAACGGTCGCACGCAAAACGGTCGTACGCAAAACGCTGGCACGCAAAACGGTCGAATACTTCGCTTTCCCCATTTTCGAATGTTAACTACACAATACGTAACTCCTCGACACCTTTTGTGCCTTTTCATGATGACGCTAACTTGGTTAACAAAGATACGAGACTTCCGACATGTTGGAACGTTAGACTTCTGTTAAACCGACATGTTTTTTTCCTAAATTAAGATGTTAGCTATCCTATCTTTCAAGTTGGATCAAACTGCATACGGTGTGCAAATTTTATTGAAATCGGTTGAGTATTTTAGGAGTCCATTAGGGACAAACAACGTGACACGTAATTTATATATATATTAGATCGTGAGTTGATTGGAAAATCATTTTACTCGTTACTCAAAGACAGCATTGTACCTACATATGAATTTCACTAAATAATATAATTACAGTGAAATTTAGTTTGAAACACAAATATGTGAATGGTAATGAACTCGAAAATTACATGAAACTAATGTTGCGATTAATGAAATATGCGTTGAATAATCGAAATGGATTATTGAACTGAAAAGTTTTATAATCAACTAAATTATTTCCAAAATCATTTTTGAACTGGTGATTTGGAAACTAAATGAGGTATTAACACTAGAGACTCACTTTTTTACATTTTGGTGAGCTTTCACCAACTGAACCAGCTCTTGATATGTGATCATTTGATATTCTGCGTCATCCAAACCCTTCCCAGTATTATCTGACATATTTTTCAATAGTCCGTTTAGAAGATAACACTGAAATTTAGCATGTATGAAAGTATGAGCCACTCTAAAGAAAAAACGGCCCGTGCCATAACCAGACATAGCCAACAGAATTAAAGTCATTATATCGATAATAACTATCCACCTCTCAAAATATTTCTGGCCCATTCTATGGAAAGGCTCACATATTTCGGGATATGGCAATAATATCATGTCTGCAATAATCACTCCAATCATGAGAAGTGTCATGATACGTTTGAGCATTTTTATTTCCAGTGTAATTTTTTTTAATGTATTTTCACCGGCAGCGTTCCATGGTAATGAAGTTTCTTCGATCCAATCCAATAAATCGTGAGTTCTCTTCCAGTTATCCAAGAATAGGTCGATGTAGTTGAATAGAATGATCTAAAACAATCAAAGTGTTTGAGAATTTGGTCAAAGCTATGTTTCGTTAGTATAAAATTATTTAATCTACTTCTTCAGTTGGAAGTACTTGAAAGTGGTCAGACCGTGCTGCATTTCTAGGGGTTATTTGATACCACTCGGAATAAAATGATTTTCATATTCATGATGTAGAAAGTGATTTGCAACCTCATGCCGTCACCTGTAGGTGGTTCATTTCTAGATGCAAAGGTGATATATTTCTGTACGGCTTCCGTGAAATTAATTGTTTATATCAAAAGCGAATGGTTATTTAGTAATGCGGTAAAAATTAGTCAATTCATGGAGCTTACAATAATGAATTACCTTCAACCCTTATACTGGAGTAAGGGGTTGATCTTACGTTTGCTGGCACACAAACCAACGAACTCAAACAGTATGACAGAATGAATGATCATTCTTGGTATTATAAACAATCATTTTCACAAAAATCATACAACAATTCATCACCTTTACATATAGAGATTTTTTTTCAGAAAATGAATATTTTTTCTGTTTTCCTCTCCCATTCATTTTTTGTTCGGCATCCGGTTGAAAATTTCTCAGTCGTCACTTGCTGTTCAGATGTATATCATTAATAACAACCTCATAGAAAATGATATGAAAAAAAAATAGAAAATATGTCGAATTTTTTAAGTTTCAGCGCTTGCGGATCAACCCGCTTTAAGAAAATTATCATCCTGTAATGAAATTTCAATGAAAGTTCATTTACGTTTATTGAATGGTAGATTACCATGTTTTCAAATTTCATGGCATAATTTATACTGATATTTTTTTATGCCATCTTCGTCACAGCAGAATTGTTTTCAGGTGATACCAAATAAGTAATTCAGTTCCATTTGTTGTACTGTTCAGTAATAATAATGATAATCGAATAAACTTCAGTCGGGAATGTCGGGGGATTATAGAAAGCACTGAAGAGACATTCATTTCAACTCTATCAAATGCAGACACTTAAAAAGTGTTTATGAAGTAAATGTTCGGACTAGTATTTTTGAAAATGTCATTATTGATCCTCTATTTGGAGTTATTATGGATTTCCAACGAGATAAAAACTCGAATTAATACAGAATGTTTTATTGAGTTTTACAGAAATATTCCAGCAGGACAATCCCCCACAATATCTTAATCAGCTTCGAAGTATTTCTTCACCCAGAGATTAGCATGTGTAGTATTTTCATCATCAATTTCACTCTCAAATAATTCAAGTGAATTCATTTTCAGAAGTTATTATTTTTGTGTATTGATTACCTCAAGAAATTGAAGTTTTAATTTCAATGACTTGACAAACTTTGGGTCCTATAGTTATTTCAAGATATTATTGTCATTTCCACTATATTTAGTGGAAATTCAGGTCTAAATCAAATGGGTCTCGAAAAATTTCACCTCAGTCACCTTTTTTTTTAAAAGACAAAACACAAGCACTACAGAAACATCTTTAAGACGCTCTAACAGCAGTGCCTGTGGAAAAGTAGCGATTCACGTTGTTTTTGAATCGCTGGAGATTGAATTCATTCGGAAAAATGATCACAGAAAGTTAATTCCACATAAACGCAGGTCTCTAAATGGGAGAGTTTTTGAACAGTGGAATTTGAGGTGTACTGAGTTGAACCTCACAACGATGAGGAGCCACAATCCGTCGCTTATTTCTATTATCTATATAGCAAGAATTTCATTTATAAAAATAATTTGACCCATATATTTCTGTGTTCATTCTCTACTGTTATTGAATATTATTTCAATATTTGAAATGAATAGTTTTCATTCAAATATTTATATCAATGAATGATTGTTATTGATTCAATTGACAATAATGTTTTCTTGATAACTTTCATTTAAATTGTTAACTCATAATTCCTTCAGTTTTTTCATAATCAAATATTTTTTATACTCTAGCCTTTTTTCAAAATAAAACTATTTTGAAAATTCTTTCAAAATTCAACTTTCGACTTTAATTTTCATTAATTTACATTAGTATTTTCAGAATCTTTCGAAGATTTAGTTTTCCAAGTTGACTATATATTTTTGTTTGAGCTTCAAAAACTATTTCACCTTTGAACTTGCAATTTAAAACCATTTTTGACTATCATAAGACTGGAAAAAATTCCTATTTGGTATTACTCTTTCATTTGGATTCGCAAATTTATGGACGCACATTCAATTACTGCACTAGAAATTGAATGTGCTCCGAAATCGCCAAAATTAAATTCCTTCAATATTTTTTATCTTTTTTCTATAGCCCACTGATATTAAGAAATAATTTCTGAAAGGCCGTGGCATTTTCACCGAGAGGAGGATCAATAAAAATTACTGGTCCAACAACAACTTGTAGGGGATTGAACTACTTGGGCTGGAAGTGTTTGAAAAACTTGCAAGGTTCAATGACAAGAGTAAAACTCTGACAAACATTGAAACCTTGATTTAGGCGGCGGCGTGCTACGCATAATGGCTGAGTTGTTTCATCATTTTCCAAACAGACCAATTCTGGTAGATTTTGCCAGAAGTCTGAAACTCTTTTTGAAGTCCAGATATCCAGTGTTTGTTCGACAACACATAAAATTATATTTATCAACTTAAACGTTCCTCTATGAGAGCCGAGTGGCATACCTAGTTTTTTATTTATCTCTCCACACAATTGTAACCAACTCAGCACAGACATTTGACAATGGTTTGACAATTTTTGATGCTATGATGACGATATCTTTTCTTTCAGTAAAAGATTATGAACGGGCTTCAAAACAATCTTTACTTAAATATGATTTACTATCGCAGAATAAGCATTGAAAAATATTTCTGTTACCTCCTTGTCCAGTTAAGAAAATCATAGCTGCGGTATACAATTCAGAATCACTTTGATTTTGATGTGTTACCTGTGTGGAACTCTGTCGATTACTTGACCTCTCACAACATATGTTGGATCATTTCCAGAAACAAAACTATTCCGGTCCAAGCGTATGTGCTCTTCACTTTCTACTTCATTCTGGAGAAAATCTATGAACATTTGTAGATGATTAGTAGAATGATCAGAGATAGAAAGAGAAATTCTGCTATTTAGATACTATCCTACAGGAACTACTTCTGTATCTCTCCTATACCTTCAATATGTCATCAAGAAGAGCAGATTCAGCTGAAGGGTATAACATAGAAGTATATTGGTTACTAGTAACCCCCAAAGAGTCAAGAGCCCTTACTGTGTTTCTGAAGAATCATATAAAACCGTCAGTGGCATACCTGTATTGTAAATATTTACTTGATTCAAAACTGAATTGAGCAATTCCCTCACATACACCTCTATCGAAAACTCATCTCTGGCGAATCTAGTCTTGAGCTGATCAATGGCATTCTTATATTTGGCTCCTGAATATGGGAAACTTTCCACTAATGATTTCGCAGGAGATCCGAGTTCCATGGCTTGCAGGAGGTATTGGAATTCGTCATACCGATCGATGTCCATTCTCGTTTATATTACGGAATTGACCCCAAACTCCCATCTATTGTTCAACATCTTCAGTGAATTTTTTCAAATCTAGTTTCGGTAATAGGAACCTACGTTTTATACCTGGCAAGATTTCTGTATAATTGCTTTTCGTATCCTCTTGTTTTGGTAAATTCGTCAACTTGTAGTCGCATTTGGATCTATGTTGTATCAACTGCTCCCTTTAGGTCTTTATGCTTTTGCATTCTTCATCAATGATGGTATCTTCTTCAGAAACTTTTAATCACTAAATCAAGTTCCAACAATTCGTTCAGCTTCATCCTCTAACTGTCCCAAGAAAGTTGAAATGTTTCACTGCCTAACTTCTTTGCTGTTGATCCCTTTTTCCAGGTAATTACAAATACGGGTAAACATTTTTCCTAACAGCTCTCGTTCTTCCTTGGCTAACGAAGGATTCTACATATCTAGTCCGTCACATATCTTTACAAAATTCTCATCGACACATGCAATCCCCGAAACTTTGTTCAAATAACCGTTGATGATAAGGATGATTTATGCACTATACAGTGCAGACGTATAAAGTCACCCCAATCTGAACTTCCGAACGGAGCAGGATGACAGAGTCGGACAAAATTAATGAATGAAAAAGAGTATTTTTAGTACTTCTTGATAAAAAAGCCACTACTGTGACATCACTTGCCGCCGTGAGGGCAATGACCTTCAGTTTTCTGAATTTCGATATTGCAGAGTTATGGATGTTTGATGACTAGGAATTTCATAACTCAGCCACCTTATGTCACAATTTTTTGAAATGAATGTTGTAACGGTTTAAATTTCTGAATTCAGAATAATCAGTAGAGCCGCCCTGTAGGTTCGTTATTTTATCAGAATATTGCTGGGATCGTGGGTTGTCTATTAAGATCCCCACAGACGTCGTTCTTTTTCGACAGGATTACCCGACGTGCAAAACTGTTCGGGCAATCAAATACGATGAGTACCCCCATGAAATTTCGTGACAGACCAATAAGAGGGGTGTGCTAACAGGGTGAATCATCAACTCAGCGTGACATGCCGTACGGACTGCGATACGAATTTTTATTGTTGGGAAAATGAAAAATTTATATTTTCCAATCTACGATGAGAACCCCCATGAAATTTTGTGACAGACCATTTAGAGCAGTGTGCTAACAGGATTAATCATCAAATCAACGTGACATGCCGTACGGACTGCGATACGAATTTTTATTGTTGGGAAAATGAAAAATTTATATTTTCCAATCCACGATGAGAACCCACATGAAATTTTGTGACAGACCATTTAGAGCAGTGTGCTAACAGGATTAATCATCAAATCAGCCTGACATGCCGTACGGAGCGCGATACGAATTTTTATTGTTCGAAAAATAAAAAATTCGTATTTTCCAATCTACGATGAGTACCCCCATGAAATTTCGTGACAGACCAATAAGAGGGGTGTGCTAACAGGGTGAATCATCAAATCAGCGTGACATGCCGTACGGACTGCGATACGAATTTTTATTGATGGGAAAATGAAAAATTTATATTTTCCAATCTACGATGAGTACCCCCATGAAATTTTGTGACAGACCATTTAGAGCAGTGTGCTAACAGGATTGATCATCAAATCAGCGTGATATGCCGTACGGACTGCGATACGGATTTTTTCATTTTCCTAACAATAAAAATTCGTATCGCAGTCAGTACGGCATGTCACGCTGATTTGATGATTCACCCTGTTAGCACACCCCTCTTATTGATTCGTCACGAAATTTCATGGGGGTACTCGTCGTAGATTGGAAAATACGAGTTTTTTATTTTTCGAACAATAAAAATTCCTATTGCAGTCCGTACGACATGTCACGCTGATTTGATGATCCACCCTGTTAGCACACACCTTTTATTGGTCTGTCACGAAATTTCATGGGGGTACTCATTGTATATTGAAAAATACAAATTTTTTATTTTTCGAAAAATAAAAATTTGTATCGCGCTCCGTACGGCATGTCACGCTGATTTGATGATTCATACTCTTAGCACACTGCTCTAAATGGTCTGTCACAAAATTTCATGGGGGTACTCATCGTAGATTGGAAAATACGAATTTTTTATTTTTCGAAGAAAAAAAATTCGTATCGCAGTCCGTACGGCATGTCACGCTGATTTGATGATTCATCCTGTTAGCACACTGCTCTAAATGATCTGTCACAAAATTTCATGGGGGTACTCATCGTTGATTGGAAAATATGAATTTTTCATTTTCCTAACAATAAAAATTCGTATCGCAGTCCGTACGGCATGTCACGCTGATTTGATGATCCACCCTGTTAGCACACCCCTCTTATTGGTCTGTCACGAAATTTCATGGGGGTACTCATCGTAGATTGGAAAATACGAATTTTTTATTTTTCGAACAATAAAAATTCGTATCGCAGTCCGTACGGCATGTCACGCTGATTTGATGATCCACCCTGTTAGCACACACCTCTTATTGGTCTGTCACGAAATTTCATGGGGGTACTCATCGTAGATTGGAAAATACGAATTTTTTATTTTTCGAATAATAAAAATTCGTATCGCAGTCCGTACGGTATGTCACGCTGATTTGATGATTCACCCTGTTAGCACACCCCTCTATATGGTCTGTCACAAAATTTTATGGGGGTACTCATCGTAGATTGGAAAATACGAATTTTTTATTTTTCAAACAATAAAAATTCGTATGGTAGTCCGTACGGCATGTCACGCTAACTTGATGATTCACCTTGTTAGCACACCCCTCCGAATTGTCTTTCACAAAATTTCATGGAGGTACTCATCGTAGATTGGAAAATATGACTTTTTTATTCTCCCACCAATAAAAATTCGTATCAGAGTTGGTACAGCAGGTGACGCTAATTTGAGGAGTCACCCTGTTAGTACACATCAGCAAATGGTTTTCTACCAAATTCCATGGGGTTACTCATCGTAAATAGGAAAATATGATTTTTTTATTTTCCTAAGTATAAAATATTGTAATCAAGGCGATACGGCACGTCACGCTGATTTAATGATTCACTCTATTAGTGCACTAAAAGGTATTCCACAAAATTTCACGAAGTTCTTGCCGTTATTTGTAAAATACGAAGTTTTGTCAGAGAATAGGAAGTAGGTATTCATCTTCAAAAAAAATAATAATGCGTGTCAAAATCGGTACTGTCAATACGCTTCCTATGCTTACTCAATACGGTTATGAATAATTATCAGTGACAAATTTCATTTCAAGTTCTCTTTGTATATACGTTTAGAAAATGTTTCTTGATTTGTTCGGCTCATTTGTATGATATCGCCCAATTAAATACCAGCCTTAGATTTATGAGAAACTTGGCAACACTGCTTACAATATCTCCTCTATCCCAACATCGACAGTCAGAACGTCAGAAACTGTGGATGGAAAAGCGTGGCTAACTTCACACTAATCACTGTCATGAGATGAAGTATAACCCCTAATGAACGTCTAACAGCCAGTTTGAGATTTATCGCTACCGGAAGAAGTTACGAAGATTTGAAATTTTCAGCGATAATATCTTCCCAAGCTTTGGGACACATCAGAGTCGAAACCTGTAGAGCTAGATACCATGTTTAAAAAAAAAGATGTTCCTCAAATCGAGTGAATTCTCATTTTCACCATTTCTATTGTTGCCGATGAATCAATTTCCGTTAGCTTGGTTAATATCTCCTTGTACGCCTTCTTCTTTTTATCTCTGTCAGCATACTCGCTCGATTTGACTTTCCAGAGACATCTACTTCATGACTAACAGTCTGTCTACCACATACGGGGCCGACTTGAACGATCTCGTTGAAAACCGTCGTGAAAAATCAGATCAAAACAGATAATTTGGAACGCCGGCAATCACGACGATTTTCTGCCACACACCGACCGGATTACCCGAACAGTTTTGCACGTCGGGTAATCATGTCGAAAAAGAACGACGTCTATGGGGGCCTTTAAACAGGAGTAAATAAAACCGAGGAGATTTTCACGGTCAGGGTTCAGAAACGATTCAGATTAGTATCTATCCTAAAGCCGACACGAAAACAAGGCTTTAGCTAGGGACCGTCCGAAACCTAAAAACATCTAAGGTCAGTCAAATTAGTCAAATCAATATTTTCATTCACTATTCTTGAAATATTTGTAGAGAATTCCATAACACGTTTTCAGGTTTTTTGGACGAGCATAATAAGATCATCTGTGAAAGATTCACGTCGAGCACTATCCGACCTTTTATTCGTTTTTTGATGGTAAAAAAAGCTTTCGAGGCATATTCATCTGGTAATTGGAGAAATCCTTCGGAAAAGCTATAGTTGCATCATATAAGTCGTTCTTTGAGATACGAGGAGACATTCTAGAAAGTACCAACTGAGAACCGTATAAGTATAAAAAATATCAAAAATGATGATACCCCGTGAGTAGAAGCCCTGATATTGTTGATATATTTTGGAGCGGTCTGAGTACTGAAATCTACAGTTCATTCCTTAAAATTAGAGGATAGTTTGAGTATTTACCTCTTCTCTGTGCATCTAAGACAGCTGTTGACGGGGTAATAATTATCGAGTTCAATTGTAGTTAATGAAAAAGTAGATTCTGGATAGATTAAGATTCAGACAGTTACATTTCACTACTCATTTGTTCTCTCACTTTCAATGTATGTAATGATCTATCTGTGTCAGTTTAATACTCAAATATTTTGATTCAATATTGTGCCGTGATACTCGAAACATTTGTTTTATTATTAGGTATTGGTTCTTTAAACTTGATGCATATGTATTTGCCTGATTTTTTTACATAAGTTTGTTGCAAATAATATAAGTAGTTGTTTACAGCTGATTCTCGGCCTCCCCCCACCACTATGACGTATTAATTGCTTTTTTTATCGGTTGTTGTTTGGTGAAGTTTTTTTGTTGTGCAGTGAAGTCAAGGCGTTGTGACCTTGAAGTGTCTGGTGCATGGATCGTTCAGATTTTTTTTTCATATGAGATTTTACATCTAAGACAGCTGTTGACGGGGTAATAATTATCGAGTTTAATTGTAGTTAATGAAAAAGTAGATTCTGGATAGATTAAGATTCAGACAGTTACTTTTCACTGCTCATTTGTTCTCTCACATTCAATGAATGTAATGATCTATCTGTGTCAGTTTAATACTCAAATATTTTGATTCAATATTGTGCCGTGATAAGAGTTCCCCAGTAGTAATATCGTGATCAAAACAACCTATAGCCGCGTATTGATATTTTTACTCGAAACATTTGTTTTATTATTAGGTATTGGTTCTTTAAACTTGATGCATATGTATTTGCCTGATTTTTTTACATAAGTTCGTTGCAAATAATATATGAAAATCAATTTTTGTGTCATTACACAGTTGGTAGTGAAGTTTGTAAATATTTCTTTCTACATATCAATTCAATATAAATTTCAAGCACGGAACTTCGTTGTTGACTTTTTGGCTATTTCTCCACCATGTTTCTTCAATCGTTTCAACTGGCGCCCCCGGGACTCACTTTTTTCCATCTATTTCGACTGTAAAAAAAAACATATTTTCCTAACTCACCTCCAGCCTCGACAATAATAGGCTAACCTGGGCCGAGCTACATTTTGGTAATTACATAAATACCAAGGTAGGTCATAATGTTGATTGGGAAAAAAATAATAACATAAAACGATAAAATTTCATTTTAACCTCGTAATTCATCATCTACTTAAAAAAGTATCTGAACATTTGTTCAAAATGTTCAGTTTGAACCTCCTAATAGTAAAAGAGTCTATATTCGAATTCATTTCAAAAGTTTCAGATTGTTACTGGGGTATTGCTAGCACACGTTTCGGTAAATCCGTCTCCAAGTTCCTGTATTGTCCTAGGATGCATAAACTTTCGATTTGATATAACCCCCAAAAAAAATCTAGAGGAGCTGAATGCGATGAACAAGCAGGCCATTCCAATGGATCGCGCCTACTAATTCATATTCCTGGCTTTGTCTGATCCAACCAAACCCTTGTACTCACATGTCTGATCTAATCAATCCATTGTGGGAGCGCATCATCTTGTTGTAAAACAACTGGACTTTCGAATGTATTTTGACTGATGTCCTGAATCCGCAGATGAACGAGATTCTGAATAATTTCCAAATATAAATCACCAGGTAGATTTTCCTCCAGATATATGGAATCCACAATTCGATTTCCCAATATTCCTGTCCATACATTCATTTTCTCAGCAGTTTAATTGTGGCTGCAGTTTCGATTTGCAATATAATGGTCGGATATTAGGTCACAAAACTGCATTTATCTGCCCGGAGCATCTTCATTCAATTCATATAATATATTCAGTTCCTAAGATTGAAACACATGGGGATTGTTAGATTTTCTTCTAGCTCCACTAGGTCTAGCTACACCTCCAGTTGTTTGAGAGTTTTCAACCAATTCCCCGAGAACTTTTCAGCAGATCGAATTAACAGAAACTCTTGCGTAGAACACCGTTTCTGCCACATGGAAATCAAGGCCAGCTTTAGCGTTAATTAGGATTGCTCCTGTTTTTTCCTTTGAAGGTCTGACGCGATCAATTTTTGATAATTCAAACGAAATGAAATGAAGCGGATTCTCAGTATTAATAGTGACAGCTGTTCTAACATGATAGTCTCTGTTACTGGGGTAACTCGGTGTGGATTCTCATCTCGAACATAAAGACATCCTAAATCGGAATAAAAACTGAAATGCGCTTTTTTGCAACAATGCATCAGGTCAAAACTTATATATTCTAAATGAAATGATCCTTCCTTCCGAAACTACACAATAGTATAGACACGCCTGCTGAAGGAGCTATTGTATAGCAAAACACGTGTTGCGATTTTGTAAAACTGTTTATTGAAAATCTCACAATAAAATGTTTCTTGAATACGTTATAGATTTTCATCTAGTATCGGCCGATTCCATCACATATCGCTTAATCAATTATAAAAAGCAGTAAATCAATAGTTTATTGAAAAACCATTTAGGGATGACTTCCGTATATAGTTTTATATTTTGATAAAACTATTCAAAAATTGCAAGTTGACAAAGCAACATTCAATGAACATAATGAAAATATCGAAAAATCAAAACTGATGATTTAGATCTAGTAAAACAAAATAGGTAATGCGAAATATGCGATCAAGTATACTCTTGAATTATAAGACCAAATGACTCAGACGCCTCTCTTCAAGAAATCACTACAAAACAATACTTGATGAAGTTACACTCGGTTTCCAAATATTTGAATGATGGAACTTATAGCTCTTCGAACAGGTTCAATACTACCCTCAACAAATATTTCGAAAATACCTGAAGTTGAACCCGAAATTTACATAATATATAGGCTGATATTTTCAGCTGATATCACATTTTTTTTTTTCTATTTACAAAATATCCGCATCAACCATCAAGGTTATTAGCGGTTGACATAGTATTTTACAAAAATTGTTTACAATTTATGTAATATCTTTATGTCGGTTAAGAATGAGATGAGTGGTTGTGTATAACAGCTTTCCCCTAAGATGTCACGCTAGATGTGATGATATTTCTATTGTTTTTCAAGGCCTTTATTGAGTGATGCGTTTCGATCCCTGAAATGCTCCTTACTGTTTTCCATACAGATGTCATTGTGGTGTTACTGTTTATACTTTGAACGTATCGTTTCCATGACTCTTTTTTGCTCACGTTTGTAATATAGCCAGCTTGAGCTCTCGTCTTCTTGAATTCAAGAAGCGATTCTTCTGTTTTGAGCCTTTTATGGCGGTTCAGAGCATTTTTGTTCGCTTTTATGGCATTCTTACACTCTTCGTTCCACCACGGTACAGGCTTATGATGCTTAGTAATGATAGTTTTACCAATGACTTTGTTCGCAGCATTTAGTATTACATTGTTGAAAGATTCCAGAGTTGCGTCGATATCTTCCTCAATACTGACCTCGGATATACTGTTTAAGATGATATTCGAGAAAGTTATCCAGTCTGCTGTTTTTATTTTCCATTTTGAGAGAGGTTCGGTATGATTTTTCAATTTTCTAATTGAATTGATGATTATAGAAAAGTGATCGCTTCCGTAGAGTTCGTCAAGAACATTCCATTCCAGTTGGGCTGTTAGGAGTGGATCGCAGAGGGAGAGGTCTATGGCGGAAAGGGTGCCGTTATAGGCATTAAATCTCGTTTTCTGGCCAGAGTTTAGGAGAGAGAGGTTGAAAGTATTAATAGTGCTCTCGACTTGACGACCCCTTTGATTAGTTGTGTCAGAGCCCCACAATATATTATGTGCGTTGAAGTCACCCATTATAATACGTGGAGATGGTATTTGTGATATCAAGGAGTATAATTGTTTCGCATCCAAGTTTTCATTTGATGGTATGTAAATGTTACATACATTCACATACATAGCTTCAAGAGTGGTCGTAAGAGGTATATTTACAATTTCTAAGTCCTTATGAATGTATATAGCCACTCCGCCGCTGGCTCTTTCCAAGTTGGGCCTGTTTTTGAAGAGTGAGCTATAGTTTTTGAGTTTGTGCTCTTTTTTATCGTGGAAGTGTGTTTCTTGGAGGCATATTAGGTCCGGTGAATACTCTGCTACAAGGAGTTGTAGCATATTTAAATGGATAAAATATCCATTCAGATTCCATTGCAATATATTGAAGATGACAAAAACTAAAAAAGAAAAAAAGTAGAAAAAAAAGCAGGTATTACGTATCTTGCGAAGAATCGCTTCCTGGGTCATACGATTCGCTTTCTAGTTGCTTAGCCAGCTTTTTCCGTAGTTTCGTGCATCTTACTGTCATTGATCGATCTGTGATGTGACAGTGTATTTCTGAGAGGAGATTAAGAAGGGAGGCAAAATCATTGGTATATTCTTTCGCAATACTTAAAGGATCAGGTGACCCAAACGTGTTTTCGAAGAGGCTTATTAGCTGTTCCATATTGAGTACTGCTGGTGGGTGTCAAGAAATGGTTTTGTGGGTTCTAGGAGTTCGCGAATGTCTGAGAGACTTAGTGGTGTTGATCTGATCCTTTTGTGCGTAGTGCTATTTGGTTTGATAAAATCGGAGAAGGTGATTTTAGGTGGCGCTTCAGAGGGAGGGGTAAGGATTTCAGATACAGAGCGTTTTGATGTGGTTGGAGGCTGCTCAGTGGTTAATACGGGTTGTTTTTCTGTTGCTGATTGCTCGAGGGTCGTGAGAGGATCTATTTCCATCGTTAAAAGGTGTGAAGAGGCGTCAACGGAGGTTTGTTCTTGAATTTGATTATCCAAACTTAGTTTTCGATTTACATTAGTACATTCAGAAGCTATATGTCCAGGTTTATTACATTTGAAGCATTTCTGATTTCCATCTTGGGAAAGAAAGATTCGATAAGTAACATCATCATGATCAATAAGTATTGTTTCGGGTATAATTATATTCTCATGAGGTGCAATATACACTTGCCGTCTGAAGCTCAAAATATTACTGTACTCTGGATCGGGTGCGCCAATTCTTAGGAATGTAATGTGGGAAGTTAATCTTAGTCCTAGATTCTCTAGATTATTAGCAAGAAGGGAGTGCGGTATGTTTGGGCTCACATTTGACATCACAAGACGTTCGGCAGGAGTTATGAGTCGCCTTGCTGTAGGAGTTTCTCCTTGTACTACAATGGTTCCATTTTCGTTTATAAATTTATCAACTATGTCTTTACTCGATAGATATATGCATATTCTGTTGTTGGAAATGCGGGACGGAAATATGATATTTTTTGG
The DNA here is from genome assembly GCF_000500325.1 of Leptinotarsa decemlineata. Classification (NCBI taxonomy): domain Eukaryota; kingdom Metazoa; phylum Arthropoda; class Insecta; order Coleoptera; family Chrysomelidae; genus Leptinotarsa; species Leptinotarsa decemlineata. The sequence goes on from NW_019291025.1 coordinate 44,325, forward strand.
TTGAACAATGGGACCTAGTTGAAGTAAGTATTCTTGGAGTTTTGTGCCATCAAGAGAGTTGAAAATGATCGCTTGGTCTTTGGAAGGATAGGTCAATGCTGTTGAGTATAATCTTGTAGAGGTTTTGGTTGTTGAGTCATTCTGGGTATTTCTGGGATTTGAGACACTCGATATAGATTCAGTCATGTTGTATCAGGTCGACGCTTTTCTCTCATTTGAGGGCTGAGTGCGGTCCTGGTGGTCGCTCCGAAAAAGTACGGAATGCGCGCTGTATGTATCGTGTTATCACAGATGACTCCAGGTATTGAGGTTATAATAATTAATATATTATTATTGCGTTTACTCACTGTTTTAAAATGTTTGTATATTTAGGAATACTACTATACTGAGCGTTGATCAAAATTAAATGAGTTAGAAACTAACACCAATCAATTCAGTAACGGAGCTAATTCACAGTTTACTATTTGCACTGCGGTCAGAGCCGTACCTGATATCACAATTGTTATCTCGTAAACGGTAGGTTCTACAAGAAGGGTTGAATGGAACAAAAGTTGTTTTTTTTATGAATGCAGCATGATGGATATCGAAAAAATCGCCAACTGTTTCTGAGATATCTGCAAAAACTGAAAATGACAGATTTCATTTATTTGCTGTACCGCCTCAAATTTCAATAATATGAAGAAACGACAAACGACCTTCTTGCTTTATTTCATGTTTTTCATAATCTGCTTCAACCCATTTTTCAATGCGACGTTTCGTTCAATGAAATCCATCCTCAATATATCTTTTTAATACGAACCTGAATATTTTTTATACATTTTTGTAGTCATTGTAACTACAAATTCATTGACATATCACAACTTATGTATTTCTTGACGTTTATTCTAAAAAACCCTTCATCAAAATTCCATCATTTAACTTCTTTTAATGAGAAATATTTCTGAATATCGTTGCAAGCACATAGTTAATAGTATCGCAATACACCACATTGAAAGAGAAACAATTGCGAAAGAGAATGTAACGAAATAATAAATCGTAAAAAATGAACATCATAAGGGAATGCCACACGTTACATTTTTAAGCTACCGTCTCACGCGATATCGCATTGAATGTTTGAATTGTCATCCATCATTTCTCAAACAGATACTTGCTCTAGAAATAGTGTGCTTGTGGCAGTTCTCTTACATCTGTGGAGTGATAGCCGTGAAGGCTTTCCTGACTGAATCTTTCAATCCATAAATATTTTCAAAATTCGTTCTGAATACTTCATCTTTTATGAAGCCCCACAACGGTAAATCTAGAAGAGAAAGGTCCGGTGAACGTGGTGACCATTCAATTAGACCATTATTTCCTATCCATCTTCCTGGCATAGTTGTATTGAGGAAATCTCTGCACATTCTCCTCCGTTGTGGTAGAGCACCGTCGTGTTGAAAATACTCATATTCTTATAAGGCTAAGTGTCAAATCTTCTAGAAACTCAATTAGAGTCCCTGATAAGAAGTCCAAGTCAGAGTTGTTTAAAAAAAGTAGGGTCCAATAACTTTGCTATTTTGAAAATTGGTAACTCTGTAAATATGTATTTTCTTGTCGCCATCACACCACACTTTTTTTGTATATTTCAGTATTTTGGCGAAATTTTCTAATGAGCCATCGACAAAAAAACTTTCCTCCTGTGGAAGTCCGTCAAACGAATATGATGGATTTTCCTGACTCGATAAGACTTGAATTTATTCTTTTTCAAAATTTTCCGTACAGACGTAGTAGATATGGCCGAATTTTGAGCAATCTTTTTCAGGGATACTTCCTTGTTCTCATTTTTTTTTCCAAAAATGTCAAATCAAATGAATATCACTTTATCATTATTGTGAATCTTTTTTGAACACACCTAAAATGCCGATTTCACTATCGCCACCACATTCAGTAACAGTACATTTTCTATCGAAGGGTTTTTCAAAGTATCTATAATTTCCTAAACTATATGATGAAATTGGCCAATACTTTATGAAAATCCATAACTAACGTATTTAAAAAACACTTTATTGTGAAATTTCCACTAAACAAAAACGCAACACGTGTTTCGCGTGTCTTTGAGTAAAAAGACGCTCGAGAAAGCCATTGGTTGGAGAAATACGTTTTGCGTTTTTGTAAACTTGTTTAGTGAAAATCTTACAATAAAGTGTCTTTGAGTAAAAACTTTCCCGAGAAATCCATTGTTTGGAGAAACACGTGTTGTGTTTTTATAAAATTGTTTAGTGAAAATCTCACAAAGAAGAAAGTGTTTTTAAATACGTTAATTTCCTGAACTATTTTCGATACATTGAAAATATCTATATGATTAGGTTGTCGTCGTTCAGGATACAAGTCCTGATATATTGTTAGAGATTTGGTATCATTTCTCAAACAAAAAGCATATCCACTTTTTCACCATTGAAAAATTTCATGTTTTTCTTTTAAACTCGCTCACCAAATTGAATAACTGTTTTATTTTGTGTTTGACAATTATCGTGATATTCACATTCATGTATTTCATGGCTCACTTCAAAAAAAGAAATTATCGCTTATCATGTTTCTCCTGAATATCATCTATTACTTTTTTGATACAGTATTTACCTACCATTTCCGAGATAGCAATAGTGGTATCAGCTGAAAAATGGCCTGTATATATACTATACATTTATACTGGATGATAGAACTGGATTATATCATTTCCTACTCACCTATATGAAGTAAATAGAAAACGATGACGGCTCATTAGAATCACTCATTTCGACAATCAGATGTTTCAAATGAATTTGATCGATTCTTTTCTTGGGTATTATATTCACATCTTTTTTGCTGGAGGAAAGACATGATTCGTAGGTAATGTGGGTAATTCGATGCAAATTTGCATTAGTTTTTATCTGACAATTTATTGAATACACAGACAAGTTGTTTCCTTGGAATTCAAATGACTCACAAAATGAAAAATTTTTTTCAACAAACGTGATTTTGCAAAAGTTTTGTCCGCGAATTTTCAACAGAACGAATATTCTTGACGTTGGAAAGACATTTTCAAAACCACCCCTTGTACCTCCATACATACATAACTACTCATCTTTAAACAAAAAAAGGATGTAACTTTTTGACTCTATGAACTGGAATCATTTTCCCGATCATATTATATTCCTAATCTAAGGGAACCAATCGGATACTGCACTTACCCTGTTCGAAATTTTTATTCATTTTCGTGTCCTAACGCACTCTTAGAAAAAGCAGAAGTGAGAGTACAGTTCAAATGATTAGTTCATTAGGTTAATGCTATTCATCAATTCCGCTATTAAAATATGTTTCTTTGTTGGTTGAAATGGAAAAAATTAATATCATAATATCCGCTGAATAAACATAACATAATGAAGAATAAATATTTTTTAGTATCATCTTTATAACATTTGGTTGATGATGATAATGATTGTGATTAAGATAATATTGGTCAACAGTACAAGTTTTGAACTACTGAACGAAACTAATGTTGATGGACTCGAACTTCTAGTGATTGTTTGTTTCAACTCGTATAAAACTTCAACTTTCCCTCTCTTATATTCCTACTGATAATCACTATCAAACGAAACCAATCAATGAACTCATCTTCAACACCGGACCGCCCGAAGAAGCCATTGTTTGACGAAACACGTGTCGCGTTTTTGTCAAACTGTTTAATGAAAATCCCACAACAAAGTGTTTTTTGAATACCTCATGGATATTCATCAAATATAGGCCAATTCCATCATGTACCTAAAACTAATTGTTTCAAAATTATTTTAACATCTCTCGACGCGCAATTCACTAACCAAGTTGGCGTTGACAAGAGCTGGACCATATTCGCAAGATAGCATCTCCTGATGAAATAGTTTATTTGAAAAAAGGTAGGTTGGGTAACAGGATCAATAATTCCTTAAAAAAAAACAATTGATTTCTTGCCGGCAAACAATTGTTTTTTAGGAAAAAATTGATCCTGTTCCCAACCAACCTTCTTTCAGAAAAATTATTGGATCACTAAACTCGTTTATTTCTGTTTGTTTTTTTTTATAATTTCGTTGAAATTAGCTCTGCGAAAAATATTTCAGAGATTACAAAATTCATAAATTGACAGACCAATATAAGTAACTAGAACATTTTTTTAACCTTATGTCGAAAGAAGATTGATATTCAAACTTACACACCATCACTCATCATATCGAATTATACAAATCAAGTAAAAATTACGTCTTCATAAATCCTTCCATCTGTAACATTTTGGTCATCTGTATCTTGATTCTTGACACACACATCTTTTTTGAAATTTTTTTTCTCGGAAAATTAAGTTTTTGGAGGGTGTAACCACATCAATCGAATTTCATTTCAACAGTTGATTATACAAGTAACACTTTATTGCGAGATTATTTTTGGACAGTTTACGAAATCAAAAAAGATATAGCGAATCCATGCAATAATTCAAGCGTTTCCATCGTATGAAAACGCTTGGAAAAGCGTTTGTAAAGCGAAACATGTGTGCTTTTGTGAAAATCTAGCGATGAAGGGTTACTTGAATACGTTATGGATTTTCATCAAGTATCGACCAATTTCTACATATCATATGATGAGATGAGTTTCATTCTTTGTTTTAATCACCCACTTGAGCCAACTAATATAGTACAAATATTAAATTCAAATAATTTGTTATGAAAAACTAAGTAAACATAAAATTGGATGGAAAGTTTGAAAATAAGCGAGTAGTCGTGGTACAGTCTTGACCAAAACGTGTTTTTGTTCCGTTTCCTTTGATATAGTAGTATTTTGGCCTTCTACTTCTCCATCTACAGGGTGTTTCAAATTCGATCCTCACCATTAGTATCTCGGAAACTATGAGAGATACGAAGATGGTTAAAGTTGCACATTTACCTGAATAACAATATGCCGTTGAGAAAGTTCTGAAATTCCGGGTATATCCGGAGATATCCGGCGAAAACCAATATTTCTGATGATGGTTTTTATTTTTTTTTGACTTTATTTTTTCAAAGGATTCGAAAATGAATTGCACTTCCTCATTTTCACTTTTTCCCTGCTACATGAGGGTGTTTTCAGATTTGCTCACCGACGTTTCGTCTTCCGGCCACCATCATCAACTTTATTTTTTCTTATAGGCGCTACATTGAATTCTTTCTGTTTTGAATAGAACTAGATTTCCCTTTTTCAACGATGTGTCATAAGTTACCGTTCTTTCTCGAAAAATTGGAGATATTGAAAAAAATAAGTCTTATCATAACAGGCTTTGACTTTGATGTTTCTAAATTTGAATTTCAATTTGTTACACTCAATGACATTTTGTTATTGTAAAAGTCATTGAATTTTTGGCGAAAAATGGCTTTCACGAATGAAGAAAAAAGAGATATGACACACATTTATTACAAATATGATAGAAACAGTGTTAGGACATCGGAAATGTATTTAAACTTGTACCCTGAAAGACGACAACCATATCGAACTATATTCAAGTTATTGGATCAAAATCTCACCGAGTTTGGTGAGATTTGTCATAAAATTGCTTGGAGATATCTCAAAAAAAGCGGTTCAAAATGTTACAAAATACACATATTTCAAAAATTGCATCCAGATGATCTCGAAAGGCGATTAAAATTTTGTAATTGGCTAATAAGAAGACCTGATTTTCCTGTTTTCCTGGAAAATGTTATTTGGACAGATGAAAGCACACATTTGGAGCATAAACAACCCCAGGCAATTCCGAGAAATTCGACCTCAAGTGCGATTTAGTATTAACGTGTGGGTCCTCAATTATTTGACGGAATTCTGAATGGAGAAACCTATCACCAGTTTTCAATGTCGATTTTCGAAAACTATTTGGATAATCTACCTTTGGCTAACAACATCTGCTTTCAACATGATGGTGCTTCACCGCACACTACCAAACGAGTATCTAATTACCTGACTGAAAGGTTTGGTGATAAATGGATAGGCAATAATAGGCCGGTGAGGTGGCTAGCAAGGTCTCCAGACTGAAAAATAGAGTTTATGGTCAGAGGAAATATCAAAATATTAAGGACCTTCAACACAGCATTGATAGAGAGTTCGGAAGATTGAGGAGGAGGGAAATTAATCGTGCAGTGAATAATATTCTAAAAAGGGCACAGTTGTGTTATCATCAACAAGACCAGCATTTTCAGTATTTGCTGTGATTTAGTTCTGTCTTTACATTTTAGTTAATTATTGCTATTTGTTCAAAGTTTTATTTTCATTAAAAAGGACACAATGTCTAATTTACCTCATACACACCTCACTTATCAAATTTTGATTATTGATTCTGTTTCCGTATTTTTTCATTGGCTTTTTAAACGAACCAAACTCGCTGAGATTTCGATTCAATAACTCGAACATAGTTCGATGTGGTTGTCGTTTTTCGAGGTACAAGTTTAAATACATTTCCGATATCCTAACACTGTTTCTATCGTATTTGTAATATATTTGTATCATATCTCTTTTTTCTTCATTTGTGAAAGCCATTTCTCGCCAAAAATTCAATGATTTGTGCAATAACAAAATGCCATTGAGTGTAACAAATTGAAAGTCAAATTCAGAAACATCAAAGTTGAAGCCTATTATGATAAGAATTATATTTTTTTCAATATCTCCAATTTTTCGAAAAAGAATGATAACTTATGATACATCATTGAAAAGGTAAAATCTGATTATATTCAAAACAGAAAGGATCCAATGTAGCGCCCATAAGAAAAAATAAAGTTGATGATGGTGGCCGAAAGACGAAACGTCGGTGACCAAATCTGGAAACACCATTATGTACCAAGGAAAAAGTGGCAATGTGGAAGTGCAATTCATTCATACTCGGAATTTCAGAACTGTTTCAACGGCATGTTGTTAGTCAGATAAATGCGCAACCTTGCCCCAATGTAACCATCTTCGTATATCTCATAGTTTCCAAAATCCTAATGGTTAATTTCAGGTAATTTCAAAATAAACTTTTTGTAGATGTGTAGAGAAGTGTTCAAAAAATAAGATGAATGTACAAATTTTGCGAGCTACTTATATTCGATTAGCGATTTTTTTTATCTCTTATGTTGGTACACTCGTCTCGAACATATGTTCACAGTTTCAGCTGTTTAGCGTGTTTAATTTGTTGGTGAGAGGCATAAACGTTAGAAGTGTTTTGCGTGTTCGACGATTTTCTGATATCGAAAAAAATTGATCTGAAAATTTGCTTCTGATTTTGTGTATAAAATTGGAATGCTCAAAATACTTTAAACATTGAGAGTGGCATACGGTGATTGTACTCTGGGTCAGAAAAATGTTTACAAGCTTTTCACAGAAGGTTCTGGATTTTGACCAAAATATCATCGCATGAACATCGCTCAGGAATTGTTGAATGACGTAATCGGTAACCCAGATTTGTTTGAAAGGTTCATAACTGGTGACGAATCATTGGTATATGGTTATGACATCGAAACCAGATTCCAATCGCCCCACTGGAAGAGTCAGGAGGGCAAAGACCAAAAAAAGCACGCTTAGTTCGATCGAATATCAAGGTTTTTCTGTTTTCTTCGAACCATGGCGTAGTGCATCAGGAGTTCTTGCCACATGGCCGTACGATCAATAAGGAGTATTACCTTCAAGTTATGTGCCGCTTGCGAGAAGTAATACGAAGAAAATATTTTTTGGCCAGAAACAATACCTTAATCATGCCTCAGCCACCGTATTCACCAGATTTGGCCCACCTCCCAAGATTGGAGAGACCCATAGAAGCACGGCATTTTGAGACGAGTGAGGAAATGAAAATCGAATCGCCGAGGAAGCTCAAGGACCTACCAAAAAGTGCATATTAACAAAATAGAAATTGATGAATAAATAAATATGTTTTTAGAAAAATTCAAATTCACCTCATTTTTTGATCATGCATAGGTCATGCATAGAAGTTACTCTAAATGGTATCATAAAATGTGAATATAACTGATGAGTCGATCCATATTTCAAAAGATCCTGAAGGTGTATGGTTTTTTGGTTTTTCTATTTTCTGCTTCCTTCGTTAATTCATAGTGATTCACTATTTCCAAAAATTAAATTTTTATGGGTTGATGGAAAACCATATGAGTTCGTCGGGCACTGAAATAGTGAAAATCACTGAAATATATGATGCAGGCATGATTGAACTTGACAATTAATTGATCAGCTTCCTGTAACCAGAAATATAGGATCTCCAGATTCAATGACGATACTATCTTGGTGAAGTTTTCCCAGCACTTACCAATAACTATGAATTAAAAGGGGTTTCTAACGTTCCAAAATCCAGCAGTCAATCCTCAACAGAAAGAGTTGCATATGACTGAAACTGTCAAGCAAATTTTATGTATGGTAGATGTTAACATCCAAGAGGTGATCAAAGTTATGTCTTCAACGGAAAAATCCATCCCAAGTTCGAGACCAATAGAAGAAGATATGAACTGGCAATTAAAATTATGCCAAGGCAACTAAATATGCAGCGGTCAGAAACTAGCTCAAATCACGAGAACAAAATTGTTAGAGGACTGACTAAGTATTAAATTTTGAAATGAAATTCCTATCATAATGAACAAAAATAGTTGAGACCAGTGCACTGAAATTGATTTTTGTTACTATACTATTTAAATACGACTAATTGGGTTATGCTATGAAACATTTTCTGTGTTTTCCTGTCTCTGTCTCTTTCTAAATGAGTTCTCTACACATTTCAACATTTCCCCTGGGATTTCTGTAAGAACTGTGATGATTCTTACTTTCAGGTCTTCTATAGATGATGATCAATAATCAATAATCAATTTAATACTCCTACACCCCTAAAAAATTTATATTGGTTGCCTCAGGTTATCTGGATAGCCACGACACTATCTATCCATTTTTGGAGTATTCTAGTGGTTCAGTTTTGAAAGGTGGTGGCACACCGTCCTATAGCCACATTTTGAGTTACATTCCATATAGATCATTATCCAATAAATTAGATAACGTAAGCCAAAGAATACTGACGAGCTTTCTTTCAGTGACATGCCCATCAAAAAATACGAGCCGATAACTCGTGTTTCAATAATTTCAACGATAATATTAAGTGACCAACTCTGTTGATGGTTCATGGTGGATTTCGGTTGCATAGTAATGAATGTTATGCCGATTCACGATTATACTTTTTTTAAATGTCGTTTCACCAGGAAAAAAGATGAAATCGAGAAAATTGCACACGATTTTCAATGTCTCTCTCAATTTTCATAGGATAAAATATCCTAGCTCTCATCATTTGAAACACGCTGGTTTGGTATAATCCTAATTCTCTGCTCAGGTAACGTTTACTTATATGTCGTTTTTCAACCTTGTTTCAAGAGAATCATGAGCTCTTTCATCTAGTGGTCCTTTTTTCGAAAACCTGTTGTATATCCTAGATGCAAGAAGACACTTCAATTTGCCCTTGAAAGATAATAACTCATAGGATTATTGACAAACTTTGAGATACATTTTTTGTACCCAATAATGAATTAATCAAATTCTGAAAAAAAAATAGGATAAATATTTTTCAGGTTGTTTCCGCAATTATCGTCTCTGAAAAAGGTAGAAAGTACCACTAGATGAAATGATAAAATTCTACTGTAGTAGTAGTTTATTTCAATGCTCGAAAACAAAATTAAGTAAGTGAACTTGGGAATTGCATTTCTTCTGATATCAAGAAATTTTGAAACTGTGTATGATTGGAAAAATATAGATTCATCAATTAGTTTGTGAAAAATCAATACAAAATTTTTGTGTGACGGCTAGTGAGGCATAGGTAGAAACACGTAGTGGTGTTATACACAAATATGCTAACCATTTTTTTCACGTTAGAGAATAATTATCAGTTGAAGTGAATCAATTGCCAATAATGACATGAAGTAAGTTTTGACTACACAGAATGATCTGAAGGACCTGCCAATTTTTTTATGTCATCCTAGGGAATGACCCTCTATTATTCACCAATTCTGTTCTGTTTGGTTATTGAAAAGCAGAAAAAGTCGTGAAGGAGAAACATTACGTGAATATTATTAATTATCTCGCGAAATATAGATAAAGTAATTTACTAGTTAGAAATTTAGATGAAATAATAGAATTTTCCGAAATTAGATTTGGGCGACCTGAACTTGTTGCTTGATTTTTTAAGAAAATTTTCAACTAATTTTGGTAACATTTTCAGACGACGTAAAGAATTTTGTATGTTCTTTTCAGTAACTGAAGGAGAAAGAACACCTATTCAAAACTTTGTCATTATAAGGACTTTTCAATAAATTATCTTTACAATAAATGAAATGCATTTTAAGGTACTCACTGAATTCAGTATCCGAAGTAAGTTCATTTCACCTGCATTTCTCTTAATTGATCTTAAATTTTGAAACTTGTGAAATTTCAGGTTGGCAATATGCAAACAGTTTGAGTAGAGCCACAAGATGTGTGTGTGTGTGTGTGTGTGTGTGTGTGTGTGTGTGTGTGTGTGTGTGCGTGGGCATTTGTAGCCATGCGAGGACTTTCGTCCTTACCAGATAGGTCCTGTGAGGACAGTTTATCATGCGAGGACACACACACCCCGTCCTCGCAACCTTTTGACTTCATTTCAGTAATCTACGTATTATTCCGACCTCAGATGTACCTATAAATCAAAAATAGACGATGTCCTCATAAGACCATGTTACTACGGACACTCAGTTCACCAACACACCGCTAGGCGTGCAACGATCGATTGATGAACACACTCCTACCTAATTTCTGCATATCCTCCAAAGACACACAAATTCAAAAATTCACACAAATACAAGTGAGATATCTGCCTTTGAGAGGACTCAATTTGTGTGTCGATACGAAGACATCTTCGACATTTGTGTGTAGATACGAGGACTCTGAATATGTTAAGAAGCAAATGGAATATTTCAAATAACATCACATTTTGTATTGAAGACCTAATTTGTGCGACGATGAGGGAATTCATTTGCATTTGTGTAAGGATGCGAGTACCTGAAATGAAATGAATTATATGTATTTTTCAGAAGTTCGTCAAATTGTGTGTTGGAGTAAAGACATCATTCATGTCGCATTGCGGGGACTTTTGTGTAGGGTAAGAGTTGGGATACGATTCCATCATATTCACGGCTTTTTCATTTTCATATTTCGCAGTTCTGAATGTTTGAGCACTGTGATATTTAGGTACATCGGGAAAATCTGAGTAGAAGACTTTTAGTAGGGTCCAGCCTCAAGGATGACCAAATAAAGAAATTGAAAAACTCTCAGAAGCGGCTAAGTTAGAAAATCGGAAACTTCACTTGGGTTCAATCTTAGGCTTTCACATTTTGCATGCAACATTTTCACGTCCAAATTTTCACCGTTTTCTAACACTTTGAATTTTCTCTTTTCTCTCTGTCCATTTCTGGTAATCTGTTTCACTTAAACCAGGCCTGTCCCTGTAATATCGGGGACGAATGTTTCTAGAGTCGAACTTTTCGTCTAAAAACAACTGGTATGATCATATGTTCTTGTTATACATTAATGAAAATAACAATTTTCTATAGCTTTCTTGAGCAATTCAAATAAACTGTAAGCTACATCAACAAGAAAAAAAATTCACCGGAAATATTTACACTTTCATAATCAATCAGTGATTGGAATCGAAAAAAGCGATGTAATTGAGCAAATGTTGAAGAATGACAAACCAAAATCAGTTTGATTATTTTTTCACGTGTCGAAATGTGACGTTTTACATATTTTATCAATAACACTGGTTTATTCTGGCCAGTTGAATCAACACACTCCTATGGTTTTCAATTGAACTTGTTTTGTCAAAAATATGTATTTACATGCTACCGTCCAAATTGGTGAAATAAATAATCTTTCTAAATACCTCTCATTCTTCAAATTTCATCTGATAATTTCTAGTTTTCATCACTCAAACTCGTTCATTTGGCAAACGCATTCAAACAAACCGAATCAAGGTTACGTTGTAGAACATGTTCAAGAGGTAGCAAAAACGTATGTGACTTTCTGGAACTCCAACTAGCGTTTCCCGATATGACTAATAACCAGTCCCTGCAAAGCTTACTGTTGAATCATCTGAAAATAGAACTTTCAACTGGTGATGATCAAATTGAGGTGAATGGGCGGAGTGTCAGCAGAGCTGTTTTTAAACTCAACCTTCGAGAAAAAAATGAAATTTGAAATGAATAAATGAAAATTGCAGTAAATACAAACAAGTTAAAAAAAATTATTATTCAGTCACCAAATCTTTAGTGTAAACGCATGAGCCACGGTCAGCATGAGGAAAGTGAACTAATCAAATAAATGCTCTTTGGATCTTTTTTTAAAGTTTTTTAACGTGTAGGATCTGAATTCACTGGGCAGGAGATTATAGAATTTAGCTGCGTTGTATGAGAAGCTGCGAGTAAAAACAGAAGACCTGTGTTCAGGAATGACCAGCACCGACCTGTTTCTAGTGAAAAAGCTGTTAATATTAGAATTCAATGTTTCCATTAAATAATGTGGCATTCCGGTCTTCAGGACTTTGTGGGTGTTTATGAGTAGGTGCAGTTTCCTGAGTTTCTCTAATTGCAGCCAACCTGATTCCTTTATGACCGTTGATATGTGGTCGTATTTTCGAATGCCAAAAGAAAAACGAAGGCAACTGTTTTGGATTCGTTGAAGACGGAGGGTTGAAGACGAATGGAGAAGATTAAAGTAATGCAGGGCCGTGAATGCAATCGCAATATGAAACTTTCGAAATGATTAGCGCCTCACATAATTTAAGTTTGAGTTGTTTGATGAGTAAGTCCCGATTTGGAAACAATTGCCTCAAGATGATGAAAGACGTTTGAATCAAATGACTAACGTGTTTTGTAAAGCGCAGTTCAGAATCAAGCCACAGGCCTATGTTCTTTGCTTCAGTTACAAAAGGCAGAACGTCACCATTTATATGCATATGAAGACTATTTTTAGCAATATCTCGCAATCTATTCGGTCCAAAGATCATGACTGCTGACTTTTTGGAGTTTAATTTCAATTTATGAGCTGATGAAATATCAAAGATGGTCTGTAGATCACGATTAATGATGTTTTGAGCGGAACCAATGTCAGGGAACTGAAAGGAGAAGTACAGTTGAGTATCATCTACGTAATGATGAATTTTGCATTTTTCTCCCAACTGATGGAAGTCACAAATATACAGGCTGAATAGTAAAGGACCAAGAATTACTTCTGTTCTCCATAACTCTTTGAGTTCGGTTCGATAAGTAATTTCTAACCAGAGACAGCGCATTCACAGAGAAACCGAAGAAGCTGAGTTTATCGCACAGAATGCCATCGTCAAGAGTGTCGAAGGCTTTACTGTAGTCCAGAAGTATTAAACAAGTTAATTTACTTTCATCGACCGCTTTGAAGAGATCGTCGGTTATGGAAAGTATAGCTGTGGTTGTGCTATGTTGAGGTCTGAAACCGGACTACACGGGTGTGATGATTTGGCGATCATTTATGAAGCTGCAAATTTGGTCCTTCATGATCATCTCAACAACTTTTGAAAGACAAGGTAGGATGGTGATAGGGCTCAGGTCAGAGAAATCCGAAGGGGAGTTGCACTTAGATAAAGAAATAATCACACCGTTCTTCCAACAACTTGAGAAAACACCCTTTGTTAAAATGGCATTAGCGAGAAAAGTTAACAAATCCAATAGATGACTATCTAAGAGATGGATCATTAGGAGTGAGATATTGTCTGAGCCAACTCCGTTACTTTTTGAGACGATTCAGGCATTTCTGTATAACTGCAGACGAAACCGCACTGAAATGAAAAAGTTTATTAATAAATGAAGGAGAACCGTATCGTTCTAATAATGAAATTTGGTAGTTTGAACGCTCAGGTTGGGGAATTGAACTGAAGTTTATGTTAATGAGGTTCGCGTCCTTCAAGTTATTCGGGATTTCTGTATTGTTACTTTTTCTCAAAATTTCTAGTGATCTCAATGTGTTCCAACATTGAGATCACTAGTTGAATTGCTTTCGTTGCTTTAGAATAAAATCGAGGTATGTTTTCTTCTCACGACGAATTGCTTCGATTGTGTAATTCCTGAGATCTTTATAACTATTCCAAGCAGTAGGAGAAGGAGTTCGCTTGAATTTTCCGAAGGCACGGTCTCTAAGAGCAATCATTTCCTTGATGGTGTAAGTCAGCCAAGGGGCTGGTGGTTTACTGATTTTTTTTGGTGAGGATGGGGGTATGTCTGTCAAATAGTTGGATAATATTTTTGTATTTCATTAAAACAACGATAAAAATAAAATAAAAAAAACAAATAATTTTTTGTGGAGTTACATAGTTTAAAATTGATGAAAATTCGTCAAATACTTCTGAATCTTTAGTACTGTCAATGTATCCCTTTTCAATCAATACATCCAATGCGTTTTGTACATCTTCCCACGCAGGTACTTCTCTTAAATCTGCCCAATAAAATATCTCCATTTCTCTAGTGAGAAAGTTAGTCCATTCTTCCAAATATTCACGACTTGTTTTATAAAATTCTGTAGCTGTTCTTTTCACAAAATCTTTATAAATATCATCTTTCCGTTTTATGATTAAATTACGAACAGTAAATGGAAGAAACTGATTGGTTTCTGTTTGAATCAAATTCTGAATGAGTTGATTGACTTCTTTTGCAGCCTCAATTGCCGATACAGTTTGACATTTAATCTTCAAAACAGCTTGGCGAAAACTTGCCTTCTGAGATCTTCAGGATCTTCAAAAAATTCTTTTATTGATTTGGGGCATTTTTCAATGCTCAAAAAATAATTCAAAACTCTCTCCAAAGCAGGCATCAGCGCAAACCAGCGAGATTTGCTGTAGCCGAGCATTTGGTAATGTTCTATTTCAATTTTTTAACGGCTAGTACATTTTCAAAACTCTCTCGCTCGGCGTAGCCGAGCTTTTGTTGATGTTCTATTTCTGCTTCAGCGCAAAATTCCTTTAGAGCTTCAACTCCAACCGTATAAATATAAAAAAATTAATATATTTTTACAATAATGCTTTCGTAATCTAAAGGTAGGCCGTCTGCAGCAGATTTTATAGCATTGTGAATTATATGGGCTCCACATCCGATACCTATCAACGGTTTTTTTAGAGATGATTTTAGCAAACGGGACTATTTTACGTTCCAGATCATTATTTTGGGACAACGGGACAGATGGTTGAATGAAGAGACAGTCCCGTTCAAAACGGGACATCTGGTCACTTTAAATATACAGGACGTTTCTTTTATCATGTGGTAACATTGTTATATTCTAAACCGAACAGATACGAAGACGATTAAATGTGAAAAAGTGTAACTGTCATCGAAAATAATACAATGGTCGTAGAAAATATACGAGATTTCTTGAGTTATACGGGAAAAACCAAAAATGCTGTTTTTTGTTTTTTTCGAATGGAATTGTTGTTTCGGAGAATATAAAAAATGGGAAAAAAATGTTATTGTATTCGAAGTGTACTATGACGATGTAATAATACATATTCGATAAAACGTTTCATGTCAACGTGGCCACCATTAACTTTTTTTTAAATACAGACCTGTTTTTTCATTACAGATATTCATAAAGCGATAAATTCACAATCCTAGGGTATATCAACTTTTGGAAAAAATTAAACCTATACAAAAAATCAAAGCTACATAGCAATCTACATGGTCAGTTAATTGGTCCATTGTTTCCAATCCATTTTTTTGGGAATATTGAATCTAAATGTTTCCTTTACTATTGCTGCATTATGGAGGAGCGCCGTCCTGTTGAAAATATTGTATTTCATGTCGGATATTTAATGGTAATTCATGAGAGTATTCATTGAATAAAAAAGAAGATACACTCCACTATTCGAATGATTATCGTGAAAGAAAGGGCCAAAGATGTTTGTTGTTCCCACAATTCCTAACCAAACATTTATTCCGAACATTTCTTGGAAATTGGTTTCCCTAAGTGAATATTCATTTGTATTATTCCACCAACCATTGTTGGTGAATTTTGATTCGTCCGTCCAGATTATATTTTTACAAATATTTTCAACTTCTCTATTTCTACGTCTCAACCACTTCGCAAATCGTACTCTCATTTCGTAATCCCTTTCATCGAGGTGATGAACTTTGCATATCCTGTAGCATTTACATTTGTCCTTTTTCAAAATAGTTCTGGTGGATTTTACAAAAATCCCCATTTCGTGGGCAATTTCTCGTAAAGAAAAATCTTGACTAGCATAATTTTCGTAACTGGCCAATCCTAAATAAATAAAAAATGTTTTCACTGTTTGAATTTTTAAGAGGTAATATGTTCTTACCCATAACATTTATTTTATTCCTCACACTTCCAGTAACCACACATTTTCTTGTTTTCTTTCTGTCAAATGCACCATAATCCCTAGTCCCTCAATTTTTTTTCCAATCATCTAAACATTTGGATGTTCGGAATAGGACGATTCGGGTATAGCTCAACATAACATATTCCTTGTCAAAAAAAGATTTCTATTTGATTTTGCATGACTAAATACCATATCAGTCCTTTCATAACGTTTGTTTGAAGGTGATTGACAATGTTTCATGATCAATTTCTCTAGTTGGACTTCCATTGTCTACTATATAAAATGATTTGAAATCCCTGAAACAACTAAAGAAGGAGAATTAAAAATGAATAGCTGAAAATAACAATTATATTGAGCAAAATAAACCTGAAATTAAATAATAGTGAAATAAATACAAGTAAAATATAACAAGTGAACAAAAATGAGTAAGAATAAAGAAGTGAAAAAAAGAAAAAATGAAAATAAAAAGTTGAGAGATTCCAAGTCACGTTAGTTCACGACGTTTCGAGTGTTACCGGATATGACGCAGGTTCTGATGTTGTACTTGGAACAAATTCTTCTTATCCTCTCCGATAATCTTCTGATGTAGGGAAGTGCAAGCACTGGTTGGGACGGCTTCTCTTCTTTGCGAGGCTCCTGCTGTCTTTTAGCCTTGGCTTTTAGCCACACTATCTGTAGCAGCCTCACGAAAACCAGGCCACCAAACGCGGACTGCGATTCCAAGAATTGCATTTACCGGATACCTACCCTGTGAGTGCGGAAAATCCTATATTGGTGAAACTAAGAGGTCATTAAATGTTCGCATTGCCGAGCACAAGAAACACACACAGCGAGGGGAAACCAGCAAATCAAGAATAGCAGACCATGTTTGGACCCATCAACACAACATCGAGTGGTCCCAAGCTGAGATGTTGCACAGAGAGGAACATTAGTTTAGGAGAAAATTCAAGGAAGCCGCTTACATGTTGTCCAACAACGTATTCAGCCAAGCCAGCGTAGAAATACGCAACATATGGAAACCCATCATCAAGCGAAAAATGGCCAACTCCCGCCAAACGGTCACCTCCCACGGAACCAGTGAAGCGGAAAATGGAAAGCGGGGATAAGTGAAAGTACTCGAACGACTTATAAATAGTCATCTCTCGGAGGTATCAGTCCAGTCATCCCCCGAAGACGATTGTAGATACTAACAATCGAAACGTCGTGAACTAACGTAACTTGGAATCTCTCAACTTTTTATTTTCATTTTCTTTTTTCATTTCTTTATTTTTATTTATTTTTGTTCAATTGATCTATTTTACTTGAATTTATTTCACTATTATTCCATTTCAGGTTTATTTTGCTCAATATAATTGTTATTTTCAGCTATTTATTTTCAATTCTTCTTTTTTAGTTGTTTCAGGGATTTCAAATCATTTTATATAGTAGACAATGAAAGTCCGAACTAGTGAAATTCAGTCATTTCATAAGTTCAATACATCTTTGATAAGTTCATAAACGTCTGAAAGTTCTCAACAGATATCAACAACGAATTAAATTTTTTCTGCCATAGAAACCAAGCAAAGCCTACGCTTTTAAGATGGTCAATGAATTGAGATGCTATTTGATGAAACCAAATTATATAACAATCTAATTTTGACCAAAACTGATATTTTCATTACCACAGGATTGAGAATTATAAAAATATTACGAATTATAATCGACTAGGGAGAAATAAGCTTCGAAAAAAGGATTACAGCAATACCAAAATTTCCAAAACGCAAAAGTATGAATAATCATTGTGTCAGGGTACTCACCTGTCGAATTTATTGGGTTATCTGAATTATATTTTGAAGAAATAGAAAGAATTTACAAAAGAAGTAACGACAGGACCGTAATTCAAAATTTTTGTCACTGATGATGGTAGTTATTTATAATGAAACGCTATAAAAATATCAAATATGATTTATTCTCGGATTGCGAATTTATGGCTTTATTACTATCTGTAATAAAAAAGGAAGGTCCGTATTTAAAAAAAAAGTTGAAGGTGGCTAAGTTGACACGAAACGTTTTATCGAATATTCATCTTCAAGTACAGTACACTTCGAATACAATCACATTTCATCTTTCCATTTTTTGATATTCTCCGAAATAACAATTCCATTCGAAAAAAACGAAAAACAGAATTTTCGGTTTTCCCCGTATAACTCGAGAGGGGCGAGAGTCCCCCTAAATTTTCTTCGACCATTGTATTGTTCACGATGACAGTTACCTTTTTTCGTATTCAATCCTCTTGGTATCTGTTACGGTTTAGAATATAGCAATGTTACCACATGATAAAAAAAACGGCCTGTACAAACATAATACGACAAACTTTTGGAACTTCTCATGGATCATTCAATTTAAAATCCCCACATTCTAACACAATCGCGGATGAAGTTCCCTCATCGACACTCAAATAAAATCTACTCACAATGCCAATGTTCTTCAAACAATCCTACAATATTTTTTTCATTTGAGGTCTTCGCATCTACACATTAATGCAGATGAGGTCCTTCATCACACACATAGAAAAAGGCACGAATTTGAAGAGCCCTCACAACTCATGGCAGTTACGGAGTGCTCGGAAGAAACACACAATTTTTTCCATTCGCAATTTCAGAGAATCTGAGAGGCTTTTGGGAATGCTCATGAAATTTCATCGTCAGTAATATAAGCGCTATTGGTCTAAGACGTCTCCTTCACCATGTCCTCGGAACCTTATAGATAATTCCACGGTCCTCGCTTCACCACCGAGTCACGTATTGGTATGTGTGTGTGTGTGTGGTGTGTGTGTGGCAGATACCCACTTCGCCACCTGGCGGACATGCTACTAAATCAACTGCAGATAAGGTTTATGACTAGCTGGAATTGATTTTGTTTGGTCGGGATACTCAGACGGTTCACTCAGTCTGAAGTGACCTGCCCACTACTGATGATGGGGTAATATTCCGAAACCGGTGTATCGATTGCTTGTACTGACTAAATGAAATTAATTTCTGCTTTTCATATGCTGGAAGCAACTTGCAAAAAATCTTCCGAATGGAAGACGTTTGACAGTTGCCTGATGGTTTCACTTCAGCTTTCTATGCGGCATTAGCTGTGTCAGTTGTTGTCTGTACATCTATATATATATATACTCCGGGTTTCCGGGTTTCGATCCGTGTTCTGCTTTTTATTCCCATTAAAATTATCTCCACAACTTTTCGGCAAAGCCCGATTTGCCATCATCTGGTGATGTCTGGAGTTCAGAACTAGACTGATCTGTTTGGACTCTGTTGATTTATAGGTATGGGTAGTTTCATTTACCTGGGTTTCTTCTACTGCTTGTTTTGGCCCTTCTCCCCGTGCAGGTTTGAAATGTTAACTCGATGATTCTTAGGAATAATGTATGATGATAAGTTTTTCCGGGTTTCTATCCGTAATGGTGAGGTGGGTTAGAATTCATGAAGGAGACAGCTCATACATTCAGAGAATGATTGATTATTCTGTTTAGATTTATTGTCCTAGAACTCACTTCCAGTAAATAGATCCAGTACCAGTCTAATATGAATGGTTTCATTTAAGGCCTTCTTTCGATTGAATGACCTTTTCTCGTATTAGTACTGCTGCAGAGCTAGAATGCCTTGCGTGAATGCCTAATACAGTAGTAGCAGTAGTTAGTAGTTACCCGCTGTTGAGCCGATCAAGATTGTTGTACCCACAGAACACTGCAGACCCAAGGTTGGAACTCTAGGACCATAATTGTGTCTTCAAGCCACCTCGAGAGGAACACACACAGATAAGCCTATCTATTGAGATAGTGATAAAGCACTTGCAATAACTATATTTTTGATTCTTGATCAATTATTTCAGCAAATACTCATGTTCTTCAAACCTATAAAAAGAAAAATATTAGAGTAGAGTAGATTCTCTTATGCTCATGTAGATACTAAGTTGGGGTGTAACAACTCTCGCATAGGAGCCTAGTCAGAACTGTTCTGCGAGTCTCCTGGATGAGCATATGAATCCATTGATCCTTCATAAACATAAATCCATTTTCCAAACCTAGTGTAGGCTGGCAATATCGCTATATTGAATGTGAAGTGTACTTAGAAACTCCAACGTTTCAGGTATGGAAGATACACCCAGGCTTTTGCAAAATCATCTTGTTTTGTATGGACTTCATGAAAAAACATCCTAATTTCTAACTTTTTCCCATTCTTTTTCGTTATTTACTTCGTTTTCTTGAACTTCTCTCATATTACTGATAGACTTGACATTCAAGATAGCTGAGATAACTTCATTACTACTAAAAAACGTTTCATGAACCTGCGATTCGAAACAATTTGGAGCAGCAGCCTCTCTGTAAGATATTATTTTGAGTAAATGTGATTGTTTTGTTTTTAAGAGTGATAAGACAGAATTCGACGGTTTGGTCAGTTTAGTTCCTTTTTCATCACCATCACTACTTCCACTTCTCTCATCTTGATCCTTTTTCCGTTTGAGAGGTTTTCTGACTGAAAATAATAGTAATTGATATAATACTATACGAAAATTACAAACTACAAACCGTTGTTAACTAACACCCACGGGAGCCAAAAGGAATCATCTGATCATATGTATACGTAATCATCAAAGTTCCTACTTGATTTCTAGATAATAATATATAATAATATAATATATGATAATATAATAATAATAATATATTCACACAAATAAAAGTATCATTTCAGTATTATTTTTCAGTTGATTACCTTTGAGTTATTCCTCCATTTTCTTGATCTTAATACCTTCTAAATATTATGTTATGAAGTTGAAAAAAAGAGAAGTATTGTGTGAATTTCACTTGTCACTTCGGAACGGAAATTTCATACAAAATAATATTGGTGACCCCGATGTGATCGCGAAATAAAGAAAGAACAAAAATTAAACCAAAGACGCACTGTTGGTTTGAACTGTAGCCTATCAACGAATTATATTCCCTGTTTCACTCAGATTTGGTTTAACAACAGCAGTGAATAATCTCCACATAAGTATATCTGAAAAAATACTGACAGTTAAATCTTCAAAATCCAAAGAAAATTACGAAATCGAAACGTTAACGAGAATTACACCTGTAAAGCAGCTTTCGATTCCCAGGTTAGGATTGCAAGCAGCAGATGTGTGAAGCAGATTGAAACAGACAATAAAATTGAACTGAAAAACCCATCAACAGAATGTATTTTTGGACAGTCCGTAATCAGAATGTCGGCAAGAAGAGGATGTCCTCGAACAATATATTGCAACAATCCGTCAGATTCAGAAGATCTTACTTCCATGCATTTTTTGTTGGAATATTCTTACACCACGCGCGAATCTACATTACTTCCAATAAACCCTGATGCTAACGGATTGAGGCGCGAATGGAGAATGTCTCGAATGTTGATTGATACATTTTGAAACAGATAGGTGAAACAATATCATCCACGTTTGACGAAAAGGAGTAACTGGACCAACGACAGCAAACCCATCGCAGCAATAAATGATTGTCCTGACCAAAATGGATATTATTTGGTACGAAAGTTAGATACGAAATAAGAAATTTAAAATCAAGCGAAGCTTTGTTCCAAAATTTTATCTTTCACAGAAATTGAAAAAAAGTTACTCAACTTAGCTTTTTGGAACCACTTTCTCATATCCATTTAGGCAGTGTCGGTGATCTTGTTAATTAATTATTCTTCGCACAGAAATTTTTAAGCAACCATTACGAAATATATTTTGCGATATTGTCGCAACTCAGTTCTCGCTTGGCTATTTACGAGAGGATTTTTATTTGCTGTTTCACCCATTCATTCATTCATCCAAATAATAAAAGAACTCATTTGGAACTCAATTAAATGTTTATTGTAAAAGAAACGGAAAAAATACTTTAAATAAAGTCAAACTCAAATGTTAATAAGAAAATGATGCATTAAAACAATCAAAAACTTACATTATACTGCCACCCAGCAGGATCGAAGAGAAGGAGATGTGCTGCATTGCTGATGATTAATCGATACTCAAATGAATACTGAATACTGTCTGTTGACTGTTAACTGTTAACTATTAACTATTATCCATGATCTTGACCTCCCTCAATATTTATAAAGAATTATACGCTGACATTGCGACTTTGATCCGGTCACTGTACTGAGGTAAAATGCACAGCATGCAATCTGTGCCAAGTTTGCGTATTTGGAGATTGTTTTATATTCCATATCCTGTGATCGGATCAATTTCGATGTCTATGAACTTGAAATATTAAAAGATGGAATTCTGAATACTGAGTGTTCTTGTGTTAAAATATTGAAGTGAGGTTGGAACATCTTTCAATTCATGTATGTAATTAAATGAATCTGAATTATTTCATGTTCATTTCCTATATTTGACACATCTCCCCTCCACGTTAAAGCTGGCCCCCAGCTTTTTGGGTGGTAACGAAAAACAAATTGAAATTCAAATGAAAACTCACAACTCAATAAAAATATTTTGAATAATAAAAAAAAAGCAATGGGTTTAAAGTATGATTACGAACATCAATTACAAACTATATGTCCTATAAAAGTTGGAAAGAACTATATTGTCCAATTGATTCTGCAACTATGAGTTCCCACACTAATATTGTCATAGTCCGGCACTGAACTATATCTGTCTTTGTGTCAATCCACCAATCTGTCTGCACAGCGTTCCGTGTCTTGGGGTTCTGATCCTGTTTTGGTTGACGGCTGCTCGGCTACCACAACTCAACTGGATGGAAACATTGGCAAGGTAGTAGTGGAATGGATTGGACTGGACTATAATTACGTATTACGTTGTGCTTTGCGTTTTCTCGTATTACCAGAACATGTTTTTCTGGTTTCTGTGAAATGCATCTGTCATTCTGTTCCATGCCTATTCACTCAATTGTGTATAGAGAAGAAGATTTATGACTTGACATGACATATGACATACATATATTTTGATGAATATGTGGATATTTAGCGGCATTTTTCGTTCACTGAAGTGATTTTGATTTTACACTTTGAAATATATATTTATATCTGTGTGTTCATCGTGTAATAGTGTGATCAAGTTATTAGCTGCCTAGGAATATAGAAATTACCCCTTCGAGAGCTTTTGGGAAACTTCAAACATCATCGTTTGTGGTTCTGTTGTGTCAGCATTTATGAAACTAGCGTTGTTTTCATAAATTATTAGTGAAATATTTTCTGTAGGCTGCTTGGGATTTGGATTATCTTAGTACTCAACGGTATGACGGTGATTCTGGATTGTTTTGAGTATTACAATTCTATTCACATATTATGTCTGTGGATGATGTCTGCCCACACAGGAACTGTTTATCAGCTACTCAGAACAACTGGTAACGCAACAACGTAAGTATTTGTTTCTGGTTGAATATGGCACTAGTGACTGCGATATTCCTATAGTCCATTCATTTGACCCATGATGATTCAACTTCATGTTTCCCTAGGTCATCGTGCTGTCTATGGTACGATCTGCTGAATGTCCTGGAGTGGAAAACCGTAACAGTGGTGATGGAGTAGTGGAGTAGTGACTGCCTCGAAGTGCCTTGGGGTGTAGTGTTGCCTCGATTGCATGAAACAAGAGAGAAATTCGGCAGTAAGTTCTTTCATGATATATTTTTATTCTTATAGCTAGGTTATGTTACTAATAAATTCGATAACAAAAAAATCAACAAAAATAACTGCATTCCATAGTTAACAATCATTTTACATTTTATTCTAATTGGTTAGAGTACATATAATATACATTAAAGTTAATTTGACGATAAATAGCAGATACCTTACAAACTTTCTTTTTCAACTTTGAAGCATACTTTTTGATTTATGCTTGAACATACTTTCAAAATCCATTGGTTCTTTATGACACACCCATTTTAACATTAATTTTTTTATGTACAATTTTTTACTGATTCCTTACAGTATTTGTTACCTGCCTATTCAATTGTCACCTCATGTGATATACATTTCACTGAATAATAGGAAATTGAAAATAGCAATAGCAATTTATTTTCTTTTCAATGAAACCTAACTATTCTGGATTCTTTTTAATTTGAGTCAGAATATTCATTCATAAAACAATTCAGATTTCTGAAATTTTTTCGTATAACACATACTTAACTAAATGAATTCATTTTTGTTGAATATTATATGTACTCTGGACATTGCTGAACATGTACTGAACATTGCCATGAAGGATTACATGCATTTATAGAGCATAGTTTAACAAATTTAATTCTGTTATAGGGGAGGTGCTTAAGATTATGCAAAAAATAGTGAACAATAGTATTTGAGGAAAAAACTTTTTGTGAAAGAGAGGTAAGTATGTATGAAGTGTAACACTTCCATGTAGAACATGTTTCAATAAAGACCAGCATCTTTTATTAACTCTTAATATCAGTTTCGCAATAAATATTTATAGGAAATGAATTATTACACTTCAAACTTGAAGGAAAGAGTTTCCCAAAATTTACTGAAAATAGTAAATCTGAGAAAACTTTCAATATTTTACATTGCACTGTATCAAAAAAGACGTCATAAACCAATCGATAAGAGTTCATATTTATACTGTGTGTCAACGATGAGGAGTTTTTCATGCTGGCGTTCCTTATATCAACGTTGAGTAAGAAGTTTTGTATTTTTATAGTTCACTTTGTTTTTCCGTTACCCATATCGGTATCAAAGTTTTCGGTTTTTTATAAAAAAATCAGGCAACAGCTTATGAGAGGAACAATTAGTTTGTGTTATGTTAGCAAAAATAGTAGCCAACGACGTTTTTCATAAAGGTAGATGTAATAGATCATATTCGATAAGAATTTCATTTGGAGCACATGTATCTTCGCTGAGATGGATATTATGTCTATTTATTCACGCCGTTATATCAACTGAATATTACTTATACTTGTAATTGAAAATTATTATAATAAAAACAGCAAACAAAATATAAAAATGTAAAATATAAACTTCAATTACATATGACAACTCACTCTAATGATTATAAAAGAGTAGCAAAATCAGAAAAAATACATGTGTTACAAAATGAACCTTATTGATATGGACGATGAATCGAACACAGGAAAAACTTAATGAGCTGACGTTGATGACTACTATAATTTTTTTCGAGTCATTACCAATGAATTATCAAAGGATGATTGGGAACAAGGAATATATTATGAATCCAACTAATTGATACTATGATACACATTCCCAAGCTGATGAAACAGATATTGGTAGGTGTATCATTTATTTTTCAAAAAGTCAGATACGTATGCAAAATTTCGAAATCATGTAATGGGTAATCGTACGGAGCTGGATGAACAGATATTCCATACGTTTAGCCAATTCAACTGTACAATTCCAAGCTGATGAAACAGATATTGGAAAATGTACCGCTCATACTTTCGAAATTTACAGACGATAAATGAAAATTTTTTCAAATTATTCCATTGGCAATCATAAGAAGCTGAATGAACAGATATTCTTTACGATTGCTCAACTTCAGTAATAATTCTCTTTCTAAGCTGATGAACAGTTATTAGAAAGTATATCACTCATAATTTGAGGAGAAAGGAAACATGGAAAATTGACTGAAATAATAGGTTGTATATGGATTTAAAAAAAAATTGAAGCACAAGAACCAACTTATAACATATTCAAAACTAATCATCAAACTACCAAAAAAACATTTATTTGAAGTATATTAAAAAGAAGGAAAAACTGTAATTTCACTGGATGAAACAGCTATTAAATTCTCTCATTATTCTAAAACAAAAGAAAAATACACTTTTCAGCTAATTACCACAAAATATTATTATTACTTGAACAATTCAACTTTTTGTATCAGAAAATTAGTTACACAGGCCCATTATGAAGAATGAAGCCCCCGAGAACGAGAGAGGCGCCTCCACCACGTGTCGCAACTCAGTTCTCGCTTGGCTATTTACGAGAGGAAAATATTGAAGTGAGGTTGGAACATCTTTCAATTCATGTATGTAATTAAATGAATCTGAATTATTTCATGTTCATTACCTATATTTGACAATATATTAAATGTTATAAAAAAATATGTTTCAACTCGTAACCAGATGGGTGAAGGTCATTCTATGATCGGATCTTAGACTAAGAAGCCGACGGACTCCGAGCTTCCTACAATATCTCCTTGCTAATTGCTCGAACAGGTAAACCTCACACTAATTTAATTTTACCGACAATAAAAGAAGTAATAACTACTGTGCTCCATAAACCAGAGGCAGATATTATCCGAAAAATTCCTTTGAGCAATAGTTCCGTGCAAAGACGAATTGATGAGAAGGCTGAAAATATTGAAGATTCATTGTGCAATCATCCGAAGACTTCTAAATTCTCAATTCAGTTAGATGAGTCCACTATACCAACTAATGAAGCCTTGTTGTTGGCATACGTGAGGTTTACTAAAAATGAAAAAATATATCAAGAACTACTATTTGCCAGAAATTTAGAGACAGATACAAAAGGAGAAACCATATATAATACACTGGAAAAATTTTGTGATGAGAAAGAATTTCCACTAAAGAATATCATATCAGCTGCTACAGAGGGCGCTTCGGCTATGACAGAACGTCATAAAGGCTTCATAGCGTACTTAAAAAATAAAATTCCAGATGTGCTCGCTGTATATTGCGTCATTCGAAGGCAACATTTGGTTGCGAAAAATTTGAGTGAGCCCTCTCTCAATCACTGCAATATATCATCAGAGCAATCAATTAAATCCGAAACAACTATTTAAATGTGTTGCTAATGATGAAGATTTCAACCAATTGCTATTTCACACAGAAGTGCGTTGGTTATCGAGAGGTAACTGTCTGACTCGATTTTACAATCTTTTTGACTCTGTAATAGAGCTCTTGAAAAATGAAGGCAAAGAATTTCACGACAATCTCATCACTTCAAAGAATGATATTGCGTACTTGACAGACCTGTATAAATTATTTATTGACGTCAATCTCCAACTTCAAGGTGACGACTTGAATTTTATTGAAACAAAAAATGTAATTGCTAATTTTGTAGGCAAATTGCTCTTATACAAGAATAATATCGGCAGGTCAGCAGTATCCTTCAACAACGACGACTTGCTTGTTCACTGCCAACATTTGGCGAACCCCCACAGTCATTTCGCAGAACGATTCCAGGACATTTTATCCCGCAATTGTACCCTTAATTGTGGTACATCGTTAAACGATTTTTGAAAGCAGTCCCATCATTGTATTTGTGTGCAACGTGCTGTGGCAACGTTGCTAACTAAAAAGAGAAATCGTTTGCAGATTACCGAACACGGTGACTAACGGCTGTTTTTGAGTGAATTCGAGCCTGATATCAACAAACTTGTTGAAAATCATCAAAGTCATCCTTCACATTAGATTGTTTGCAGAATTCAAATTGAAATGTTTGTTTTAATAACATGAATAAAAGTTTTCCTAATATTACTGTTATATATTGGGTAACTTAGTGGACTGTTTTAATAGGTCTTTGAAAATTATCGAGTAGTTCGTTCTGTTCAGTGGTGCTAATGAATGAGAATTAACTAACAATAATAATGATATCAAAGAGAGAGAATTTAACGTGTCTGTGATTTCCTTACCTTGATTTTGGTCACAACGGCACTTGAGGAATCGGTGAATAGAGAGAGAGAGAGAGATAAGAAACTGCACTTTTCCAGTACAACTGCAGTTTTCTCGAGCACTTTCGGTTCTTTCTCCGGAATCGAACCTTTTGTCTATATGTTCTTCCTCTCGCGGCAGACAGAAAACCACAGTCGTCTCGCGATAAGAATATAAACAAAAAAAATGAAAACAAAAACTCTACTTTATCAGACAAACACACTATACAGGGAGGTGGTGACGATACAATTACAAAATGGTGTTTCACATTACCATCATCAGAAAGTCTTATTTTCACATGACACACATAATTGAATTATTGAAATAATGACTGCGATTGTGATTCTTAAGATGTAGTAAAGTAAAATAAATTGGGGGGCGCTAGAAAATAATTTATTCTCGAAGTGGACGGTGGACAAAATAAGTTTGAGAACCTCTGATCTGAAGGAAGAAATCGTTCAGGCCAGTCTCAACGCCCTACACTTAACACAGTCATTCAATGATAATATAGAAAGTAGATTTCAACGCTCAAAACTGAGTTTTGAGGAACAAAATACGTATTCTGTGAATCAGGTCAACTCAATTTTACTTATACATCGATATTTACAGACTTCGATAAACGACGAGAGTCTGGACAGGAAAAGGAATTAAGTGAAGTGAGCCTTTTACAAAAGATAATTCTCATTTTATATAGGTTTTGCTAACATAATTGGGTTCAGTCAAGATCAAATACATAAACCCTTGAACCTTCAGATAATTCACATAATGAGCATAAAAATGGAAACGAAAAACCATCAACTATGGGAATGAGTATTGAGATATGAGCGACAAATAATGAAGATAGGATGAAAAACAGACTTTAGGTTACAGTGTTGACCCATTACGTATACACAACAACTTATCATATGGATGGGTATACAACAGTATTGCAAAACAATCGACCTGGCAAACAATGAACACGGACTCCTCTTGTGCCAAATTCTTTTTCATCTACAATGGACTTATACGCAGTATTCCACAGTCTAATTACATTATGATTCAATCTTGTGTAATTACCATGGTATAATTAACTGACACCGTTATGCAAATTTGTTTCATATGCTATTTTTTTCTATTTCTTGAAATATTCCAATATTCATTCTGATATTCTACGCTGTTTCAAATCTAACAAATAAAAAATCAGGAACATCGGATGAACAGCAATCCAGTCGCTCTTGAGTTATAAAAGGTGTAACAAACACTACTTTGCTACTTTGTTTCACATACTATATTACCTATAACTTTCACATACTAGTACCTGTATCCCGACATAACCCTTAAGAATCCAGAAGAAAAAAAGGTTGAGGGAACCGCCTTCGAAAACACTCCTGAAGGTAACTTGCCCTATTTGTACCCTAGCTTACTAGCCGATATATTGAAGCCTGCAACTCATACCACAAATTCAAGCATGTTTTTGGTTTGTAATATTTCGGAATCAACAAATCTCATATGAAAATCTGCTGCTTTCACTCCCTGGCCAGGATCAGCAAAGTCATTATGACCTACAAGGTTTCTACGATACTCTTCGTTCGTATCCAGTCAAGACAGTGCTACTTCGTGATTAGCAAAGTGTGATAGAAGGTCCCTGTGGACGAATTTATTGGGAATATATCTTGGAGAGTTTACGGTCATTCACAAATAGACATTTGTCTCGTACCAACCAGTGGATGCATACAAGGATGATGGGGAGTAGTATAGGCTCGACTAAATGTCAGGTTTTTGTCTTGAGCGACCCCAACTCAGTTTATTCAACATTCAAATTTCCCAAACAGAGGCGCAAGTCCTCTTTTCTGTTTGGAATATACTCGAAGGACATTGTGGTATTGATTTGACACATTTCATGTTAGAAAATGTTGTACCTCTATAACGCATCGAGCTAGTTTTCGTGGCTTCAGAGGCTAAATCTCATGAAGCGCCCTGCATGCTCCGATTGCCTTCACTGAAGCAATCCACTGGGGCAATCGCCCGTACTTGCAATTGTTATGAACTTTTACGCGCTTGTATTACAATGTTTGTGAGTGTTGTTTGTGAAATAATAATTAATTGTAACTGTTTATAGTTCCAGATTTTTAGGCGTTTTGCTGGCGCAAGTGGCTGGCATCTTCAGCGGTCTTATCGCCAAAGTTATAGTTACCTTCTAGGTAAGGAAAAAATTTCAACAAACAACAGCATACAAATCCGATATGCTCCAGTAACAGCAGTTTCACCATCACCCCCGAATAACAAAAAGTAGTTTTACAGAATAATGCTGAAATCATACAAAATGAAATGAGTCTGACTTTTCGAACAAGTACTGAACCGAAGTAACCACAGGCATTTATTGGTTTATTTTATTCTTCAGATTGAAACACAATTCGACTCAAATATAACCTTAGTTATTATTTTTACACTCTTCGTTTGTTGAATGATCTGTTGTTGAATGATCTGTTGAATGATGATGTTGATGAGAACTCTTTGAATGTTCGATAGTCACTTTGCTCGTGCTCCACTCCAGTCCCATAACTAATTTTCGAACGTAGCTCCTGTAGATGTGACCATTCATACGTTACCGTTCATATCTATCAATAAAGACAATATTCTCACGAAGTCAAAATAATAATAAAAAATGATCATTCATAATTAGAGCAGTAAAACAGTTTTGATTGGTAAAATTCTTTATTATACAAGTTACCATTCTTCAACATCAAGACAATGGACCATATCTTCGTTCAGTTACTTCTTCAGGTGATCTAGTGTTTCTTATAATTCCTACTTAGTGAAGACTATATTGAGATCTCATTCAGCTCCGTGGTTCATATTCATTTGAAGCGCAGTGCTATTTAAATATTTCGGTCTGAAGAAGCTCACTTGAAAATATGACATATGGTTATGAATAGTGCACAAATATCGATGGAAAATTGATTATTTTTATCTATATTTTTCATTGAGACTCTTCAGGACAGCCATAAGAGACCAAGATATCTTTCCTATCTGAAAAATGAAATAATTTTTTGTTATCTCCCAGAAAATTATCATTGCAAAAAAAACATACTACACGCACATTTTATGTCTGTTCAATATTTTATATGTTTAATATTATAAAGCCCTGATGATGACTCCATGAAAGTTGAAATGTCGCAAAACCCAACAGTTATGTCAACTATTCCTCTAATCGTTGGATTCGGTAAGGTCATAAAACAACAATCAGTATACATATTTTAATTCATTGATTCAATTGATAAAGCTTGGGCTGGGTTGTTTGACTTTGGTTGATTTATAATAATAGACTAAAATTTGTTGCTACGAATTCGCAAATTACTTCTTGGTGGTTAAACCGCGAGTAAAACTCATTTCATACCAAGAATGCAAGTCTTAAGCATTGGTACTATAGGCTGAGGAATTATTTTCTTTGAAGTATGTAAAAAAACATACACTTATTATTCTATTTGTCATCTATTTGAATGGTTTCAATATTACCCATTGGATATTGAGCCTTTCTTTCAAATAATAAGATAATTTCAACAGTCTTTTGTGAGTTATTAAAATGGGCTCTAAAGCTTTTAGAAAAATTACGTTATGAATAATGAACAGAACCAACAATTTTATACAGCATTGAACATTTGAAAAAAAATTATAATATCTTAGCTTACGTATGATCATAAAACTTTCAGAAATGTCACAGAACGCCTTTTTTTACAATATAGTGGATGACATTCAATACAAGTTGTAATATTATTCTTATCATTTGATACAGAAAGAAACCTCTGGTGAAGAATGCAGTCAAAACAAGTAGTGCTCCCTCTGCTAGAATCATTTTTTCGCTGCGCATTTCACCAGCCAAATTGACGCCTGGAGAGATTCATTTATCACTCTATACCTGTCCTCTTTATATCTATCAGGGTACATTTTCACTTTCTCCTTAGATACACCTCAATGATTTCTTGGCAAAAAATTGGCTTGAAATTTCAATACCTGTAAATTTGAGATGTTTGGAATGGGATCTTTGTTCATGGTTCTCATGCTACACTTCACTTCACATCAATTTTTGATAGTGTTCAATTCATTATATGACCGTCCTCCAAAGCTTTCTGAGCGACATTAGACTTTTCTCGGCTCCGAAATCTGTGTGATGCATGTTCCTTTAAACGTATTCAAATAGTTTTTTAGTCTGACCAATATACTTCTCATCACAGTAACATGAGTTACGAGGTCCGTGACGACTTTATCTGCTGAAGACTTCATCATAATTTGTGAATCGCGCATGAAGAATAGTGTTGCAGTTGTGGTTTTCAGGGCAGTACTTGTTTAGGATTTGTTATTTGAAGTTGAACCTATATCAAGATTCAATTTCATATAAGTTTTCCAATAAAGCATATTCGATCGTTACCAATCATACTCCAATATATTGGAGTATGATTGGTAACGATCTAAAAAGAATTGTATCTTATGAACTATGTGAGGGAATTCCATTTGACGTTAGTACATAGAGTTCACCAACAGGAAATATTGTGTATTATGTAACCTCTTTGGAAGATTTCCACATTTTTTGTATCAGGATGGAGAAGTAGAAGGCCAAAAACTTTGTTTCCCAAAAATTAATCCCTCCTAAAAATATACCCTTTCAAATAAAACTCTATAGATACTACACTGATATTCTAGACCAGCCATACTCTAGGTGTATTCGACTAACTCTATAGTTCCGCAATACCCCCTGTAGGGCTTCCGCAAGAAATTAGAAACGAATTCAAAACACCTTTCTCTGGTAGATCGTTTTAACGCGGCGTATCACGATTTACGAGGCGCAGTCGAACTGAGTCACCATCCACCACAGTATACTTTGTTCATTCAAATGAATGGCACAATTTGTTAAGCCGACACAAACGGGAGCCGCCTGAGACAAGGCTACCGCTGCCTTGCCAGAAGGCGGCGTTCGACTACTCCAACGAATCCGATGCAACCCATTGGAGTGAACTTACCGTACAATTTTACTATGCCGCCACCGCCAATATCTACTTGTGAGCGCGCAGTCCCTTTGATGAAAGCCGCCTCTGAGATTAGACGCTATAGTTTTGAACAGGAGACATTCGGATCTAACTTCGAAACATCAAGTCGTGATTGTTCACACCGCATTTTTGGTATCTCTTTTTTCATTTTGACTTTTTATTCATCAAAGGCGCCGACTTGAGTATTGCCGAGAATGTCCGAGCTCGACGCTAAGACTATAAAAGCGACGATCACGCCTGGACACTCAGTAACCATACGATTACTGGAAGCAGGGGTCCACAAGGTGCAATCCTTTCGCCGCACCTCTTCTCAGTACACACAGCAGACCTTCCCAAGCGGGAGAACAACTTTAACAAGTTGCCGCTCTACGCGGACGATACAGCTCTGCTGGTGAGATCAACAATCCAAGCGCACGTCACCAGATACTTGCAGCAACAGGCAGATATATTAGAGGAATGGGCCAACCTGTGTAAGATCAGTATTAACTCTGACAAGAGTCAGGCAATACTATTCACCCGGTGGATGGTAGACCCGGAAGGAAACGTCATCTTCAACGGACAAGAGACTCAGTGGACCAACGAAGCTAGATAATTGGGAGTAAACCCAGACAAAAGATTAACGTTCAGGTCTCACATACGGCGAAGAATAGAAATGGCGAGATCAGCCCGACAAAACTTATTACCAACAATAGGTCGAAGAAGCAACATGGGACTGAAAGTGAAACTGCTGACGATAAGGTGCCTAAAGTGCCTGGGGGTAGGGCGCAGCGACATACTGAAGACAGATCCAACCACCATCAATCGACTAAAAGAGGAATCATCAAGACTCTATTAGACCGTGCTTTTAGGCTTTGTAATACCAAGGAAGGTCCCGAGAAGGAGCTGGACATCATCAAAAATGATCTTCAACGGAATGACTACTTCAAAGCGATGGTGAAAAAGACTTTGGCTAGAAGACAGTAGCGTCGCAAGGAAGAGAAGCCGTCACAACCAGTGCTTGCACTTCCCTACATCAGAGGATTATCGGAGAGGATAAGAAGAATTGGTTCCAAGTACAATATCAGAACCTGCTTCAGATCCGGTAACACTGTCCGTAGCAGCCTCACGAAAACCAGGCCACCAAACGCGGACTGCGATTCCAAGAATTGCATTTATCGGATACCCTGTGAGTGCGAAAAATCCTATATTGGTGAAACTAAGAGGCCATTGAATGTTCGCATTGCCGACAACAAGAAACACACACAGCAAGGGGAAACCAGCAAATCATGAATAGCAGACCATGTTTGGACCCATCAACACAACATCGAGTGGTCCCAAGCTGAGATCTTGCACAGAGAGGAACATTGGTTTAGGAGAAAATTCAAGGAAGCCGCATACATGTCGTCCAACAACGAATTCAGCCAAGCCAGCGTAGAAATACGCAACATATGGAAACCCATCATCAAGCGAAATTTTGGTTAATATAAAATTGTTATTTTCAGCTATTCATTTTCAATTCTTCTTTTTTAGTTGTTTCAGGGATTTCAAATCATTTTATATAGTAGACAATGGAAGTCCGAACTAGTGAAATTCATCATGAAACATTGTCAATCACCTTCAAACAAACAGATCCAGTCGTTTATGAACGCGTGCGTAAGGGTCGCCGTAAACGCTCCAAGATATGACCGAATAGGTACATATTCCGGAATCTAGACCTGAACATACACTACGTAGACGCATACATGGAAAAACAGGCAGGGGACACATTTGACAGGATCAGAGCGCACGACAATCCAGCGATAAGCGATCTACTTAACGCACTGAACAGGGATGATCCCTGATTCTGAGAGAGGGACAAATACAGGAGGCCAACGAAGCAGAACCAAAGACCAGAGCCGCTGTCCGGCGTATAATTTTCTAGCAGATAACTAACACTTCCTTTTCAGGTTCAAAGAGAAGCACTCGACCGCGGTCTTTTTTGAAACAATAGTCTCCGGTTATTTTTTTGGGGACCCCATGCAAAAATTCAGTTAGGAAAGTCAAAATTTAACAATGCAATAGATCAGAAAGTAAAAGCACCTAGAGGCTGACTTTCGACCGAAGACGGTCAGATGTCAATCTTGCTGAAGTGCCCATCAGTAAGTTGAGTAAATGGACGAGATAGGATGTTCTGTAGACATCAACCGTATGAGGAAGATTTCATTTCAGAGCACTCAACCCGGAAGGGGGCATGGGGGGATGGCACTCAGTCAGTTGCGAATAGCGTTCGTAGCCATAAGTACCTACCTGCTAGAAACGTAGTATTTATTGTTCTACTGCTGTATTTTGGTCGTATCGGTTCTGTACATTTATTCTTTGGACTAACTCTTCAACGCAGTGACTATCGAGCGTTATTTTGATCTCACCATCCTTACATATAAAACTATCAATAAACAGGAATGGAACTTTAGCTTAAAGAGGTTGAACGTTGTGCAACAATTTCTTCTAATGGAGCCGAATATTCGAAAGTAGTACGCGCGGAGTATACAGCAATTTCCGATCCAGACGATGATGCAACGACGTCAATTTCCACGGTTTCGAAGGCGAAAAAAAGAAGTATATCAGTTTTGGATTAGTTCTGATCTGGCAAGATACGTCAAACAAGAACTACTCACACGTCTACAAAAAACATGATTCGTCTTGCAAATGGATTAATCGACTGATATCGCTGGTTTGACTATCTTACTGATTATCGTGAGATATTCATAAAACTTTCTTTTGAGGAAGACATGCTTACGTGTTCACCGCTGCCCATAAACACTGCCGAAAAAACAAATTTAAAAGAAATAAATATATTTTGAAGAAAATAATCTCGGTTGAAACGACTGCATTGACATTTGTATGGATGGGGCGATGATGGGTAAAACAGCAGGAGTAGTGTCAGGAATAAAAAATAAAGTGACTAATTGTAGTTCCAGTCATGGTATCCTGCATAGACAAGCACTTGCAATGAAGCAAATGCCGTCAAATCTGAAATTAATTATGGATGGAGCGGTAAAAATAATTAATTTCATCAAATCACGACCACTACAGTCCCGATTGTTCTTATTATTGTGTGAAGGTTATGGCAGCAAACATAAAACACTGCTGTTCCATACAGAAGTGCGATGGCTGTCTCGGGGTGAAACTTTAACAAGGCTATTTGAACTTAGAGCCGAGTTACAAATGTTTCTTTCAGATACTTCTTTCAATTTGAAAGACCATTTGTATGATAAAACTTGGTTGTTCCGACTATCTTTTATGGCAGATATCTTAAAAAACCGAATGAATTAAATGTATCATTGCAATATAAACAGACAACAGTGTTTCAGGCCTGTAACAAAATAACTGCCTTCGAAAGAAAAGAAAGTGTTTTGATTATTTGCGTTGGTAAGAGAAAAATAGAATGCTTTTCGTCACTAAGTGAATGTTTTAGCAATAACGACTCAGAAATGTTTCAAGATGATGTACTTGAAGAATTGGTCCAAGATCTCACTTCGATCCACGCATCTTTTGAGAAAGATTTTCTCGAAGAACAGAATACAAAAATGAAACTGAATTCATGGATTCATAATCCTTTCTCACCCAACTTGCAAAAGCCTGAAGGATATATGAATCTCTTTCAGAAATGTCATCAGACACAAATATGGAGTAACTGTTCAAAACGATCTCTCAACGATTTTTGGTGCAGAATCCATGATGAATATCCATTGCTTGCCAAAATGGCTCTCAATATTGTTCTCCCGTTCCCGACAACATATTTGTGCGAAACAGGATTTTCAACATATGCAGTCACGAAATAAAAGAAGCGCAATAGAGTGGACACCGAACCTGATATGAGACTGTAAGACCTAATATCAAATTATTGATTAAAAATAAAAAACAGTTTCATACCTTCCATTAGTAATTTTTTTCAATATCTTCTATTAATATTCTTGTTATGTATGTAAGTAATAAGTAACTGTTACATTGTACTTTTATCATATTTATTAATGAAGAATACACTTTCAAAATCTATTATTTTATTGTAGGATCCCCTCAAGTATTTCCCTTTCCAAAACGGTTCCGTCACAAAAAAGTTTGAGAACCGCTGTTCTAGACCAACAACGTTACTTGCAATATTTGGCTCGTAAACAGGCAGACGAAGTCTTCTTTGGAACAAATTCAGCAGCTAGAGCATGTTTGGAAGTGAAACTTCATATGCGTGAATTTTATGGTAATGTAGGAGTATATCTAATTTGAGGTGAAAATATCCTGATGTATAAATAAAAATTGCTGGCAATATTTAACCCCAAAGAACAAGAGCCTTGATTGTAGAGCTTTTCAGAAGAGAACCGACTGTGGTCTCTGAAGGGATTAATATTCCACTAATAAATTCGTATTTTGAAAAAAAAATTGTTATTTAAAACAAGTTGAAATATATTTATACACACCTTAACTGTAGCGGAATAATCCATATTCACCGAAGAGTATGAAGTTAATTTCAACGGCTGCAAAGCGTTGGTCATCAACAAAAAAATCAATTGATTGTTCCTTTTGTTCCATATATACCAAGGGCATGCATAAACATTATGAAAAAAAATATCAGTCTGAAAAAATATTCACTTTTTAGTAACATTGTAACATTGGTTCAAGTATTTCTGAAATTCAGGATCAATCTTCAAGACTATCGAAATCTTGTGATGCACTGTTTGGAACATTTGGTTTAGTAATGAATATTACTGAAGTTTTATCCCAACACTAAACCGTTATTTTTAACACCTCCACACGAGTTCCGATCTCCAAGTGATCATCTTCAAGAGGAAGATCAAACAGTAATATTCTTTATCGAAATCTTTTTTCAGAACTCTTTGTGGCTCAGAAGGAGTTCAATATAACCTCATTCTGGGATGAGGGAGGATAGTTGATAGTTGGTAAATATTTTCACATTTTCGTGGAAATCAACAAAAACGGCTTCATTGGGAACTTTTCAACAAACAACCAATTGTTCCAGGCCTAGCCAGGTGAGTGTTATTTCGGCAGCACTTTTTATTAAACGTGCTGCATTAGGCTGGTGCACAAATGCGAACGTAGATGCACTCAGCCGTAATTCTGAAGCAAATCATAAGACAAAATAGTTCTGAAGATAAAGGATTGAGAGGCAAAAGATTCAGACGTAATATAAAAAGAGATGAAAGAAATATTGTTGAATGGTGATGAAGTGAATAATAAAAACATTTTCAATGGATACTATTCACGGTAAAATAAAAATTGTCGAGTTCCACCATATGGTCGAAGATGTGTAGTCTCGAAACACTGTACATAGCAAATAGTAAACGCTAATCATGATTAGTCACTTCGCTCATGAGAAAACGATTGACAGGATCATAAAGAATCATTGGTTCTCTAAAAAGAATAGATTTTTGAAGAAATACATTTATGGTTGTTTTCATTGTCTGTACCATGAAGAGAATACTGATAAGAAATCGTTTGTTTGGACCCAATTCTTCGTATCCTTTCCGACAATCTTCTGATGTAGGGAAGTACAAGTACTGGTTGTTACGACTTCTCTTCATTGTGAGGCTCTTGCTGTGTTCTAGCTGAAGTCTGTCCCACTATCCATTTGGCGTAACCATTTTGTTGAAGGTCATTTTTTATGATGCCTAGATCCTTTTCGAAACCTTCTTTTGTATTACAGAGCCCGAAAGCACGGTCTACTAGAGTATTGATGATTCCTCTCTTAGTCGATTGATGGTGGTTGGATTTCTGGTTCAGATACTGTCCCGTGTGAGTGGGTTTTTGGTATACAGATGTTTCCCATTCAGTGTCGGTCCTCTTCACCAATACGTCTAAGAATGGCAATTCGTTGTGGACTTCCTTCTTCATTGGGAAAGTGATGGAAGGACTTACGTTATTGATGTGCTTCAGGAAGGTGTCTAGTTTTGCATTCCCATGATTCCATATAATGAAGGTGTCGTCTACGTATCTCAACCTGACTTCGGGCTTTTCCTGGGCTTCTTCAATGACCAGAGTTTCAAACCACTCCATATATAAATGTTGGCTATAACCGGTGGAAGTTGCGATTCCAATAGCAGTCCCTCAACTTTCGTAGAGTATTCGTCCTTCAGTTGGAAGTAGCAGTTTCGTACACAGCATTCTAGTTATTCCATGATTACTTGAATCGGTAAGTTTGTTCTATCTTTCAGGTCCCCATCTTCGGACAGCTTGCTCTGTATGATTTGAAGTGCTTCTTCGACAGGAACGTTGGTGTAGAGGCTTTCCACGTCGGAACTGATCAGTTGATCCTGCTCTTTGACTTCGATTACCCCTAGTAGTTCGACGAAATGCCTTGAATTTTTCACAAAAGATGATGTTTCTCCTTGCAGTGGTTTAATTATTGGTAATAAGAAATCGTTGTTTTTATATTCTATACCCAAATATGTCATACCACATCACACTCTACATCTGGATCATTTGCGCCATTTGTGGGAACTACAAAGGTACATAAGTACATACTTTTAAACGTGGATGTGTTTTTGAAATTCACGTTCTGGAAACGATCCCCAACACTAACGTAAACTGTGTTTTGGAAGCATTGACAGTAGACAGTAATAGGTTATTTCATATTTATTTCATATAAAGCAGTAATTGAGCAGAATTTTGCCGGTATGAACACGTACGATCAAGATGTGTTGCGTGTTTCGGTTTTGTGAAACTGTTAAGAGAAAATCTTACAATGGAGTATTACTTGAATAGGATAACAAAACACTCATTATTTTAATCGATTTGTTAAATCAAAAACGAACGATAGAGCTCAATAAAGTTAGGAGAGAGTATTCAAAGTATAGTGCATATAGTATACTCAACAATGACTTTTGCGTTTTATACAGGGTGTAAGAAATAAGTGTAAAACATTTGAGGAGGTGATTCCTCATCGAAAAAAAAGATAGGCTCGTTCATATAAAAGAATTTATTTGGAGCATCCCTTGTTAAGATACAGCCCCTTGAAGGTGGTACATAAAATGTGTATAACAATTTTTTTCACAAGCACTAAAAAAGTTACAATATTTAAATTAACCTGACGTTTTGTACTATCAAAAAGACAGCCAGAAATTTATTTGGTTTACCCCATGGTTGTAAGGGGTGAAAAACGCAACCCCTAAAATTCATTTCCAATGTAACTTTTTGCCTTATTATATGTTTACCATTTAAAAATTCATTTCCGATAGCCTGTTTTATTCTAAACAAAAAATGTCTCTTTGATTTTTTGCCCAAAATAAACCAGTTCGCGACAAAAAACTATTTTAGGAACAACTACAGAGATACATCGTCATAAATGCGAAAATAGGAAACTATTCTAACTAGTAGGTCTCTATTAGCGATAGTGAAAATTAAATTGGAATGACGCTGTCGGTTTGTGAATTTTCAAAATTGAAATAATACTAATTGTGTGTTGTTGTTCTGTTCTTAATTTGTTACTTTAATAATTCACTTGTTTTTGAAATGACATACACAAATGAGGAAATGGCTGATATGCATTACGTTTACCGTCTGTCGCAAGGGAATGGGTTAGAAGCTTCTAGAAGATATGCTGAAATGTATCCTCAACGGCAGCATCCTTCGCATAGAATATTTGCTCGACTCCATCAACGATTACGAGAATATGGTTCATTCGACAAAAGAACGCAGGATTGTGGTCGCCATCAAGATGTACGAACATCACAGCTTGAGAAAGCAGTACTTAATTTGATTGTCGGGACAAGATTATTAATTTTCATAATTACCGCATATGGGCTGATGAAAACTCTCACGCTATTGTTGAAACTAACCATCAAGAACAGTTTTCTCTTAACGTGTGGCTCGGAGTTATTGGGGATGATTCAATTGGGCCTCATTTTCTACCTACCATTTTATGCATGATGGGGCTCCCGCTCATTTTAGTCAAGTAGCACGTCAGCA
The DNA here is from genome assembly GCF_000500325.1 of Leptinotarsa decemlineata. Taxonomy (NCBI): domain Eukaryota; kingdom Metazoa; phylum Arthropoda; class Insecta; order Coleoptera; family Chrysomelidae; genus Leptinotarsa; species Leptinotarsa decemlineata. The sequence continues at coordinate 85,354 of NW_019291025.1, forward strand.
TTTAACTGAAACATATGCAAATCAGTAGAGAGGTCGAGGAGGACCACAGAACTGGCCCGCTTGATCCCCGGATCTCAATCCTCTCGATTTCTCTATCTGGGGCCACATACAGCATTTGGTTTATCGTGCTCCTGTTCGCGATATAGGGACTTAAGAAACCGCATTATCGATGCGTGAAGGGTAATCAGAGAGACTCCAGGAATATTTGAGCGAATACGTGGCTCAATGCCACTAATGTAATGAATTAGTTTCGTTTATTACCCTTTAATCGTTCAATGCAGGTACCAACTACAAAATAACAATAAATGCAGTTCGCATTTATGACGATGTATCTCTGTAGTTGTTCGTAAAATATTTTTTTGTTGCAAACTGCTTTATTTTGGGCAAAAAACCCAAAAGACATGTTCTGTTTAGAATGATATAGGCTGTCGGAAATCGTAAATAATTTTTAACTGGTAAACAAATAATAAGACAAAAAGTTACATTGGAAATGAATTTTAGGGGTTGCGTTTTCCAACGTCAGGTTAATTTCAATAATGTAACTTCTTCAGTGCTTGTGAAAAAAATTGTTATACAAATTTTATGTACTCCCTTCAAGGGATGCTCCAATGAAGTTTCTTCATATGAAAGATCCTATCTTTTTTTCGATGAGGAATCACCTCCTTGAATGTTTTACACTTATTCAGTTACACCCTGTATAACAAAAAACTCATTTTTCAATCGAAGTGGTAAAATAAGTTAAACGACGGAGCATAATAAACTTGAGGGCAATTTTTCAAATAAGTGCTAATGACACTAACTCTTAATATTTATATAATTCATTCTGAGTACACAGTGTTAGATATATAGATAACACTTTTCCAACAGGTGTTCACCAAATCAAAGGAAATGTTAAATGCACATATTACATATTAAATTGACAAATTACAAATGACATTAATAATATTAATGGAATATTATAATTAGATTCAATTGACATATTATAAATGAATTAGCCTTCACAAGGTTGACATCAAACAATTGAAAGTTATATACAAAAAAACTTTAAATGAAAGGTTCTATATAAGATACAATCCTTGATGAAGTTCAGAGTTTCCATTAATGTCACACATGTTACATACTAAATTAAAATTATAACACATTAAATTTACTGGTGCTTCGAGATTCACATTTGTTCTACTACTTTGACAATGAAATGTTTCCTCGTATCTTGAGTTGAGGCGTGGTACATAAAAATTTATTTTTTGTAGGAGCGGAGCACAGGAAATGTTATTATTTATTAAATTATATAGAGTGTTGCCACATGTGCTTAAACGTGGCTATTCATAAAGCAACTTTTGTCTTCGTTGTGAAAAGTAATGTAAATACGTAATTCAGTAATACTTTGGTGTAGGTACTTTTCACCAAACTTACACAAAATACCTTTTGACGAAATAAGGTAGGCCTGACCAAACATGTCACTTCGAAACAAATCTAATAAGATGAAGACAATCGAAAAATTTAGACCTTTACGCTCACTACAAAATGCTTGTAGAAATGAAAAAATTGTAAAATTGTTTTCAAAAAAAACTTTGCTCTGACAGTATAAACAAAATATGAAAAGTCAGTCCAGAAAAGCTTCAAAAAATCTATGTCTCACATTTTGAACAATTTATCCGTTGATTTTTTCCACTATTATTATTTGTTGTTGATTTCCTTATTGAAATGAACAACAGCAAATTTTCTGTTTTTTCTTAAATAAAACGTTCAATATTTGATTTCTCAATAACGAATGAATCAATTTCGAAAAAAAATTATAAAAGTAATGGAGGGATAAAAGACCTTTCAAATGATGTATCACTCAAACCCTCATGCCATTGAAAAAAAGGGGGGTAGTTGCTGACCGCAGGGGAGTGAAGTTTCGGGTATTATTTCTATATCAGAATTAGTCCCCCAAGAAATTAAAATTGACGTGTGCCTTGAAATTTTCGATTAGACATCCAAACGCCCTGTATAAACCAATATATTTTTACCAAAAACTCAACTGGTGCGAAACGTTACTGATGTGGGTAGGTGTAAGCAAATATGTGATTTTGAGAAAATATTTTTTTCTCAGGAGTTCTCACCTCATCCGATAATCGTTGTCCATGATTCACCGTTACGAATAAAGCATATCCAAACATCACTTGAGTAATTAGAACTCTCGGTTGTAGAAAGCTTTCTCCTGAACTGATTTTCTGAAATTGAATGAAACATGAATTCAACCAATTGAAAATATTACATACACTGTGGATAGTGTAGATAGTTTCCAACGGAGTCATTTGAAAACTCCTGTCAAAAATTGAATGACTATTGTACAACAGGCATCGTGCCCAATAATCATGAAATGGTTGACTGGTTGAACGATTTCTAGTCTGAAGTATTCGAAAGAAAAATAATATCAAAGCTTGAAAAAGACGATTGTTATAATCTGTCAATTACACGAAATCGCAGATCCAGAGAAAAGTGGATTCACTGTACTTCGTTTAAACAGTGGGCTCACCAAGAATGCACAGAAGGAGGTCTCAGCTACTTTTGCTACTATTGCGACTCTGAATATTCTTAATAAAATCTGAGCTAAATGTTTTCTTTAAGTTAATTCTCAATGTTTATTACATTAGCAAGAGGTTCTTTGAGTCAATTCAGAATGTTAATTTTATTATTAATGTTTATTTGATTTTAGAAATGTTTTTTAGTTTATTTTCAAAGTTTATTTGTTTTTGAAAATGTTTTCGTTAGGTTTATTGTGAAGAGAAAAACAGATTTGGACAGATTATTATCGTTTCTTATGATTTCTTTTAATGTTTACGACTCGTCAAAGGCTAGAAGTATTTTGAAAATTTTGAAAACTAATAATAATTATTCGTATAAATGGTATTGATGATAAATAAAACATGTTTCATTAGTATTAATTGTATTATTTATATATGCTTCAACTGACCCCAATCGCTGTTTCAAGTGCCCCTGGCATGGGGACGGTTGAAACAAATATATATATATATTTTTTCATTTCATATTTCTCTAAAAATAGTAACCGGAAAACTATAATGATACAGCCATATCGTAGCTAAAACTATATATTTTTTGCCACTCTTTATTTTTTAAGGATTCTGTACAGAGGTGCCAACGTGCATGCGACCAACATGTAAAAATGCATATACAGTTGCCTACCTTATAACACCTTTCCCTCATAAGAACCAATAACATGCTAATTGATATTGAGATTGAATGAACAATACCAACATTTCAACTGATATGCTTATGACACCTATATGTTCTCAAGAAACGCCATAACATTTGATCCTAATATACAATATACTCATTGAGTCTAGAAGGCTGTCTTGTTGTGCTACAAGGTCGGGAACTTCCCTGATTAGTTCGGTTGTGATTATTATTTTTCATTAACGTAGGGCTTGTAGGGTTTGCCCCGCGGGAGTCCATCGAGGCAGTATCAGACTTTACAAATGTAGAACTATTCCTGAGCCCTTCATTTATATCTTGTAGGTCACAAGGAGTGTGGTCCATTTGACGTTTTGCCAGGGACTTTCTCAAGTGAAAACTATTTCTTCTCAACACATTCGTTCCAGTATTTATTAAATATGAGCGTGGAGACTCATGTATGGCTACCACAGAGGCAGGCTGCCATTCTCTGGCTTCATTTCTAAATACACCTACATCACCATTACGAAACCCTAACCTATCATAATACATTTTCGACTGTGAATTTTTGTGATATAAGTCCTTCTTAAACTCTTTTACGAAGGTTTTTGGTTTATCAGCTAACGGCAGTTTAGTCTTTAGTTTTCGTGAGAACAATAATTCAGCAGGGGATCTTTTAAGGCCAGTAAGGGGTGTATTACAGTACTCCAATAAGGCAATATCTAAGTCACAACCCTTCTTTAGCATATTTTAAGCGGTCTGAACACACCTTTCGGCTAGGCCATTTGACCTAGGGTAATGTGGGCTAATAGTTTTGAACTCAAAATCAAATTCTTTTGCAAACTGCTTACAATCATATGAGGAGTAGCGCATATTATCAGAAACAACAACATCTGGTACACCGTATGTGGTGAAAACTTTTTTAAATGCATTTATAATATCACTGCTTCGTTTGTGCTTTATTGGGATTACTTCCAACCACTTTGTAAGATAATCTACAATAACTAAGTATGACTTTCCTCCATAATCAAATATGTCAGAAACCAGTTTTTGGAAAGGTACTTCTGGTATTTCATGCATAATCAAAGGTTCTTTGACGTTTGCAAACTTATATTTTTCGCACTGAGCACAGCATTTGATCATGCTTTTGATATCTCTGTTCATGCCAGGCCAGTATGAGATTTCTCGAGCTCTATCTACTGCATGACTTATCCCAAAATGTCCCTCATGCAATAATTTCAACATATCTTGCCTCAATACTCTCGGTACTGTAGTGGAACTTTAGAAGAAGGCTCGCTGGGTTTAGGTTGAAGGTGGGTTCAACAGAGAGATACCAGAATTGAGAGATTCACAAAGATGAACAAAGATGAACAAAAGATGAACAAAGTTCATTCTTTTTATTCGAATATAACAAAGCTAGAATAATTGAACTCTTCGTTAATAGAATATAAACAAGATTTAAACAGACTAGACTCACCTAGAACCAGGTAACTACTTAATATTCTAATAAAAATATCTAGGTTTACACACCCTAAGGCTTCTAACATTATATATTCAATGAACCAAAAGAATTCCTAATCTCATTCCTGATTGAGGCACACGTTTTTCAAGTTGGTGGTTTTTTATAACTCTCAAAACTGAAGATTTTCGTACCTTTTGATTCTCCTACTGACATCTCTAGGGGAGAGGCGCAAACCTTCCAATTCTGGTTAGAGTTCTATGATAATTATTGATAGATTATAAATCATGCCGAGAGGTATATTGTTCCGTTACAGTACACAAACTCTATCATTGAAAAATATAATATTATTATATTCGTAAATATCATTCCGAATTTGATAATATGCCTTTAATTCTCCTTCATATGATTTGTCGATCCACCCATTCAAAGTATACCCAATCACTTGTTTCACTTTGCACTTTGCTTTCTGAATTCTTCTTTTTTGGACTCACTCATTCTTAAATTATCTTTTTCAACTTCCTCCACTTTTGCGATGCTGTAGACATATAGCTGATCATCCTCCTCGTCTGGTCTCGTTACTTGTTGGGACACCTCCCTAACCTTCCTCACGTAGGATCTGCATGCCACTATAAAATGGTTCAGCTCACCACATCTATGACACTTTTGTCCAAATGCTGGGCACATTCCATATACATGTGTTTTATTGTTTCTTAAAAGCATCTACACTTGTTTCTTCTTTATGCCTTACATTTTCTATATGCTTTTTGGTTACTTCTGCATTCCTAGCAATGTCTATGGCCACATCTAATTCCAGGTTTTGAATATTGAGTAACTTCTCTTGGACTCTAGGATCATTCGTCCCCAGGATAATTCTATCAACAAGAATTGACTCTTCTTGAGTGTCATATTCACATGACTGTATGAGTTTTCTTAGCTCACCAAAAAAATGGTCAAATGACTCATCCAGTGCTTGAATACGATTCTTGAAAATAAACCTCTCATATGTTTTATTTTTCCAAGGCGCTCAGTATTTCCTGAACTCCGAGACAACCTTGTCATACTTTTGTTTATCCTTTGGGGGTACAAATTTGAAGGTATTAAATGTTTCCACACCTTCACTGCCTATTGTATTCAATAATAGAGCAATTTTTATTTTGTCTGATTTTCCATCTTTTTCAGTGGCAATCAAATACGTTTCAAAATTTTGAAGAAATCTTTTGAAAATTTCGTTAACATTTCCTTCAAATTTCATGGGCTCTGGTAGTCTTTCTTCCATTTCTTGAATTGTGTTTCCAACCTATTCAACGATAACTGATGTCTCTGTTTTTGGTACTTCCTGTACACGGTATTTCTTCTTTTGCGATTAAAGGTTCTTTCTCGACTGCGCCATGTTATATGTTCCAGTAATGAGATCTTTCCATTGGTACTGTTTTATTTAATTTCAAACTCTAAACTACATATATGTTTGTGTGTATTACAATCTTACCAAAACTACTGTTTTTTTGTTGACATCACGTGACATCTGTTGCCACTCTTTATTTTTTAAGGGTTATGTACAGAGGTGCCAACGTGCATGCGACCAACATGTAAAAATGCATATACAGTTGCCTACCTTATAACAGTAGGTACTGGTAACAATAGCATATAACATCTTGATTCAGAACGTATTTTTATGGGTTTCAAAATCAGTTCCGAAAATATATGAGGCTTATTTGTATGAAAATGTCACATTCAGATAGATAACTTTAAAAAAACTTGATGTCATAATACTTACAAGCATGTAAAGGTAGATTACACAAACCATCGCAACACTATTAACTATATAATATGCAGGGTGCATAATCCAACTGAAATATTTTACGATCAACCCAAATATTCTGAAACATATTTCAAAATAGTTATTTTCACAAAAATAAGTTCAATCAGGTAATAAAGGAAATACATTAAACATTCAACTACAAATTGAACTGATTACGATGATTATTGTTGTTTTACACTCCAATATATTTTGTGTGGAGTTCATCCACGCCATTATGTTTTTTTCCAAATTTTTCTGCGCATACTATCCTGAATGAACATTTCATTAAAGATGAATATTTCAAAATTTCAAGTAACATTCAAGCAGATTTTGACTGAGCGTTTGTTGAAAACAATCTGTTGAAATCAGACATCAAAGAAACTCAGTCAAAAAGACTCACTATCAACGTTGCAAAAATTCGTCGCGTTTTTAACGGGAGAGCACTAGAATTTATTGCTTTTCACTAATTTTCATCGCATCCACTGGTCCACATATTACATTAACTTGATTGAGAAAAGGTTCAACTTCAAATACAAAAATATGATGTGACTACATTTTGCGAATACCAAATATCCTTATGAAATTTATATTATTTTCATTATTATTCAATTTATAATATTCAAACAGGATTTTTTTCATTATACGTGCTCTAGTTCATGTGAGTACATGAGTGCATGCAGTAAAAATCGCATGTTTTGAACATTCACTGGTATTTTTTAGGTTTAGTGGAAAATCAATTTATTCGTCACTCAAAGACAGCAGTGTACTTATATGTGAATTTTGCTTTAGAGTAGACAGTGAAATGAAATTTGAAACACAATTGTGTGAATGATAATGTACTCGAAAATTACAGGAAATACTTATGTTACAATTGGCAAGATATATGCGTTGAATGATTGAAACGAATTATTGAAATAGAGAGTGTTAACCGACTCATCACCACATAGGATGAAATAGAGTCGCTTTCCGCTGTCTGTCTCTATGTATGCTTAGATTTCGGAATCAACGCAACAAATTTTGATGCATAATCTAGTAGAGAAACACTGATAATTTCAGAGGTTTCTTATGTGATGTAAATTAACACTTTTGCGCTTACATTGCAAACGATTGCTGAACCCTACGAGATAGATGAAAAAATGTACTACAGTATTGAACATCTTAGAAAGGTCTACAAAAAATTCCACAATGGTATATGTCTATTTCTTAGACACAATAACCATTTTTTATCCTCAAGAAATAATAGCTTACTTACAGAGCGATTTTAAGCAATACCTACAGCATTACTTCTTATTCAATTAAGTACCTTAAATACATTGTGCATTTAATAAAGATCAATATGGACCGTCACAGCATGTGATTTTGAAGAATATTTTCCAAGTTTACATTTACAGATTTAAAACGCAGGGAGATAGCGATTGCAGCGGTACCGGCCGGGGGAGCGACGGCGGGTGCCAATAAATTGCGCGTTGGAGGCCGCGCGTCGCCCATGATTAGCAGCGATCGCACGCGTTTATATGTATATTTAATAACAGCATTGCTCTCGTGCGGAACCGGAACGGCTCGCTAGTTAATGAATGATTTCTAAATTCAGTTTGAAGCGTATATTTTCATTATCAACAGCAGAAACTCACTTTTTCGTATTTTGGTGAACTTCCACCAACTGAACAAGCTTTTGGTATGTGATCATTTGATATTCTTCGTCATCCAAACCTTTCCTAGTATCATCCGACAAATTTTTCAATATTCCATTCAGAAGATAATACTGAAATTTTGTATGTGTGAAAGCATAAGCCACTTTAAAAGATAAACAGCTCGTGCCATAACCAGACATAGCCAATATAATAAAAGTCATTATATCGATAATAACTATCCATCTTTCAAAATATTTCTCGCCCATTGTATGGAAAGGCTCACATATTTGGGGATATGGGAATAATGTCACGTTTGCAATAATGACTCCAATCATAAGAAGTGTCATGCTACGTTTGAGCATTCTTATTTCCAGTGTAATTTTTTTTAATATATCTTCACCGGCAGCGTTCCATGGTAATGAAGTTTCTTCGATCCAATCCCATAAATCGAGAGCTCTCTTCCAGTGACTCAAGAATAAGTCGATGTAGTTGAATAAGACGATCTAAAACAATCAGAGTGTTTGAAAATTTGATCAAAGCTAAATTTCGTTACTATAAAATTATTCAATTCACTTCTTCAGTAAAAAGAACCTGAAAGAAATCACACCATACTGCTTTTCTAGGAGTTATTCAATACCTCTCAGAATAAAATGATTTTCATATTCGTAAAGTAGAAAGTGACTTTAAACTTGCCTTCACTTGAAAGTCTTTGGAAAGTGTAAAAATAACCCAAGAGGGGTGATAATTTGACAAAAGTCCTTATTCGACTTCCATGGATTCCTAATCGAACGCCTCAAAAAAATTGACAGGAAAAAGCAAAAAAAAAATCAGGGTCAGGTAGATTACGACCCCGTCATCGGGGATGAAATACATCGTATGCATATTCGGTTCCAATATATTCTCCATAACCCTGGGTGATGAGGGTGTTCCATCTGAGAAATATACTTAGATACAATTCCAAAAACACTAAGTGAATTATCCATGTTTCTCATGAACAAAATATATCAGCGAATACCAATGATAATACGGCCAATCCTATCCTATCCTCATCCCCAATGGAGAATTATCTTTCTCAAATCTCTTTCTCCGATGCCGCTACCTAACGAATCTGTACAGACAGTGCAAGAACTGGAGTTGTGCAGTGTGGTGGAAGACTCGCAGCAAAACGGTCAAGCTTTGACAGAAGAGGAAGTGAAAACTCTAAATGTGGCCGAGTTCTGCCCTCTGGCTCACAGTACCGAAAAAAACTAATATCCATTTCAGTTTTAAGCAGTTTAGCTTCGAATTCCTCATCCCACCGATCCAAGGAAGGGGTGAATCATCGTATTCGTGATTACTCAGAAGAAGATAGTAGTATCAACAGTTACAACATTAGATCGTTCTTCAGTCAGAACTCTTGGGTTTAATGGGTTGAAAAATAATCCCATGTTTATCAAACACAAGATGGTTGCTGGAATATTTAAAAAAAGACACATACATGGAAGATATCAATACTAGTATTTCTAGTATGGAAGGTGTTTTAATAAAAGCATTCGCAGAAGTTATCAAGGAATTGTGATCAGATGATTCATCTAATAGAGTAATTAGCACAGTCTACTTTAAATGTCAGATTCGAAGGTTTGCCCCTCGATTCATGGGTTCTGTCCATCAAGACGACCAGAAATCCTTTCGATATATTTTAGAAGGTTTACATGAAGACCTCAACAGAATTACTGAGAAACCTGAACCGATCTTAACGGAGATTGACGAAAAATTGAGCGACAGTTAAAAAGCACAAGAGTCCTGGCTGAGATATTTGAATATGAACAACTCTAAAATTGTAGACAATTTCGTTGGTCAATTGAAACACACTGGACACTGTGGACACTCATTAGTAACCTTCGATCCTTTCTGGGATTTGTCTCTCCCCATACCACAAAGAACTGGCCAATTGAGTTTGTCACATTGCTTGGATTCCTTGACAAGGGAGATGAAAAACCAATGTGTTCGAGGTGCAAGGAAAGAAGAAAATGTACAAAGTCCATATCAATCAGTAGGTATGCTAAGTTCGTTCTGCCTCATCCACTTCCGGTGTAGTCGGATGGCGATGGTCAATTGGATGGAGGGTCGGTGGTGGTAGGAAGAGCAAGACCAACCCCAGCGAGGTTTATTAGGGCGCGGCGGTGCAAAGAGCAACCCTTGCGTGTGTGTGTGTGTGTGTGTGTGGAGGGTGTGTGTTAGGCCCTCGATTTGGGTCCTCGACTTGGACCTCGATTTGGCCCCTCGACTTGGACCTCGATTTGGGGCCTCGACTTGGACCTCGACTTGGACCTCGACTTGGCCCTCGACTTGGACCTCGATTTGGGCCCTCGACTTGGACCTCAATTCGGGTCTTGACTTGGACCTCGATTTGGGCCCTCCACTTGGACCTCGATTTGGGTCTTGATTTGGACCTCGATTTAGACCCTCGACTTGGACCTTGATTTGACACACACACACACACACACACACA
>NW_019291026.1:0-11446 GCF_000500325.1 Leptinotarsa decemlineata
ATGACCTTTGACCAAACGATTTAGCCATGTGAGGTACTATATGTTGATTTTTCTGGCGAGTTTCGTAATGGTGAGTAGGTAGCTTTGCCTGATTCCGTGAAGTATGATATTTCAAACCAGTTTTCAGATAGTACAATTGCCTTGCATTATTCTCAGAAATCTTTTTTGAATGGTTTCCAAATGACTTTCTAACAAGGTGTGGTACAAGGTTTTCAGCTGGTCATATTTCAGTATTTTTTCCAAATACTTGAATCTGTATAATATTTTAAATTGTTATTCCTTTATAAATTGCTATTATTTCTGCATCACAAATGTTTATTTGATCGTGTAACATAGCTGAAAATGCAAAATTTATTTGGGGCATGTGTATCCCTATTCCCACTTTGTTTTCGGATTTTGAAGCATCTGTAAATACAAAGTTATATTCTGTTTGGTATTTTTCTGTACCACTCAAGAATTGTTCATTACTGGATGGATCGTATTTGTTTACCTTGATGTCCACTACATCTATTTCCTGAATATAAGTGTCGTATTTATAGCTAAAAGCTGGTATAAGGTTGTTTTTATATATGTTGGCTGTATTTGTTTGACATAGATTTAATGCTTCAATAAGGTATGGTGTCTGTTTATTTTTCCAGAAACCTGTTTGATGTTGGAGTAAATGTTTGATGATAATTAATATCTGAAATAGTGGTGGTTGGTAATCTATTCTTTTCAGTATAAATTTTGTTGCCAACCATTTCCGCCTTGTCTCTAGACATGTTGTACCAGCTTCCGCTAACATAGCATTTACTGGAGTTGATTTCATACACCCTAGGAGAACACGAAGGCCTTGGTTATATGTTTTATCCAGTCTATCCAGATTTTTTTTAACAAGGTTTGTATAACATTGACCCATATTCTAGGTGAGATCTTACTAGACCATTGAATGCTATCATCAGCGTTTTGGGATCCGCACCCCACCGTACTCTACTAAATGTTTTTATGACATTTATACTTTTATTTGCGCGATTAACAGCTATTTCAATATTTTTGTCCCACTTCAAGCTCCCACTATTGTACCTAGGTATTTCACCTCATTTTTTGTTTGTATAGGTTGTTCCCCTATATTAATCCCTAGATTATCTTTAATTTGCCTACCCCTTTTAAAACACATAGCTTCGCATTTTGATGTTGCTAATTCAAAGTCGTGCTCCTTCATCCACAAATCTATTTTAATTAAGATTTGATTGATTGTTTGTACAGTGGAATGAATGTTTTCTCCTTTACATATAAGGACAAGGTCGTCCGCGTAAATTAGTAGTTGGGCCGTATTAGGTACCAACTCAAATAATGAAATCATATAAATGTTAAATAATAGTGGGCTAAGTCGTGAACCCTGTGTGGCGCCTCTTGTGGTAACCATAGGACCATGTATATTATCTTCTTTGTCTACTATATAATTTTCCCTGTTCTGTAGAATTCTAAATATTAAATTGCCTATATCATTCTCCACCCCATAATTTAATAGATATTTATAGAGTATGTATATATTTACGTTGTCGTACGCACTGTTATTGTTACTTTGTTCAAACCTAATACCATTTGGACATAAGACAACAAATAGGCAATACTATCCATCGTTCCCATTCCTTTGCAAAAACCTACTTGGTTTTTGTTAAACATTCGTTGATGTTCAAATTTCCATTCTAGTCTATTTTTTATTAATTTTTCTAAAATTTTTAGTTCACATGATGCCATTGCCAATAGCTGGTAATTGCCTATGTCGGTGTTGTCGTTCCTATTTTGTTTTAAAATTACAAATAATAAAAACTCTTTCCACGAACTCGGCAGGGNGTTTGTTACTATCCTTCTTTCTTCTATATCCTCTGTACTGAAATTTAATCTGTCACTTGATTCATATTGTTACTACTATTATCCTGTTCTACTACCGTTTTTTTAATAGCACCTGTATTTCTATTATTTACAGCACGTTGGAATACTATTCCATTAGTTGGTTGTGAAATTCTACCTTCTTGATTTATTAAAGTGTCATTTAGTGCTTGCCTATCATAACCTTGCCTACTTTCCGTCCGCTTATTATTGTGTTCCGTTCCTATACTCTGAGCAAACGACCTCTTGTTGCTCATATTATTTTTTTCAAAGATTTCCCTACGTTGTTCTACTGAAATTCTGTCATTAATCTGTACATATCTATTTTTTAATGTCGGAAATTCCTGTGGATGTGAATTAAAGGTTCTCGACTGCTTGGGGAAGGATTTTGCTGCTTTATAGAAAGAAGTATTATCAAAGGTCATTTTTTTACGTATTTTTTTTTGCCGTTCATATTCGGCACATTTTTTACTATTCGATTTGTGATCATTACTGTCACAATGTTGACACAATTATTGTATTCCTCTTCTTCTTCATGATGTTTTGTACAAGAAAAGCATTTTTTTTTACCTTTGCAATTCTTCTTTATATGAAGGTAAAGCAGACAGTTGTAGCATTGAGCGATAGATGGCACATATGGAGTTGTTACATAAGTTAAGTAACATATGTCGATATATCGCGGGATTGATATATTGCCTTTGAAGGTTACTAGGATGGTGGACGCTGGTATATATTGGATTGTACCCTCTTGACTAGTCACACGTCTGTTCATTCTTTTCACATTTAGTACTTTAATAGGACTTTCAATCATCTTTTTTATGTCTGTCTCTGAAACATCTGTACTGATTTCTTTAACTACTGCTTTACATGTGAAATAACTATACGGTATTTAACTTTATAACCTTTATTTTTCAATCTGTCATCTTTAATCATCTCGTTTGCACTATTTTTATTGTTGTATTCGATCTCTACTTTATTTTTTCCTTTTATTTTGATTCTGATTATGTTTTTAAGATTTAATTCACAGATCTCTTTAGCAATTTTCAAATGAGAAAATCTTCCTACTCTTCCCCCTAACTTTTCGTTCATTTCTAGCATTACAACATACGGGCCTGCCATGCCATCACTATATGTTATTATCTGCTCATTATCTAACGATTCTTGCTCGTGTAAATCCCTATTCATATCAATATCATTTTGTAAGGTTGATGTAAAGTCCCTGGACGAACCTATTCAAACTATCTCTTTCTGAACTTTCCTGATCTTTTTCCTGATTACTACTAATCCCGTATCCCGTATCCGATTTCTTTTCTAAATGCAGTTTTTTGGGGAAAGATTCCTCTTCCCTTTCCCCTCCTAACATGTTCAAAGTACCTTTATTATATTTTTTGCCTTATATCTATTTTTTTTTTGGTCAACTAATTATAAGAGAAAAAAACAACTTAAATAAAAAAACCCAAAAGAAAGATGTCCCAGGTAGAAGAAAGATAACAAAAAAAGTTACCAGCACACTTTCTCGCAGCACAAAGCAATAAACGATGTTCACTTTTTGTAGGTTACACCGAAATTCCAAAGTGTAAAGTTGTATTAATTTGTTTGGACATTACATTAGTTAAATTCCCTCATAGTTTTAGTGAATAAGCTACCAATAAAAATTTTAATGATTAACGATAGATTCCTACTCTTCCCCCTAACTTTTCGTTCATTTCTAGCATTACAACATACGGGCCTGCCATGCCATCACTATATGTTATTATCTGCTCATTATCTGACGATTCTTGCTCGTGTAAATCCCTATTTATATCAATATCATTTTGTAAGGTTGATGTAAAGTCCCTGGACGAACCTATTCAAACTATCTCTTCCTGAACTTTCCTGATCTTTTTCCTGATTACTACTATTCCCGTATCCCGTATCCAAAGTGTAAAGTTGTATTAATTGGTTTGGACATAACATTAGTTAAATTCCCTCATAGTTTTAGTGAATAAGCTACCAATAAAAATTTGAATGATTAACGATAGCTCCATAACCATAATAGTAATATTTTTCTAACTATAAACTTGGCATACAGAGCCACGTTATAAAATAATTTTGAAAAACAATTCATTACTATTTACCATACTTATTTATTTACATTTACTTTTTTGTTATCTTCAGTTACATGTTAAATCACGTGAATCAATAATAACTATTTTTCTCATAAAACTACCTGAATTCCTGTTCGTGATTCATTTTTTTCTTGCTCTTTCCTATCAATTTCTTGGACCTCTTTTCTATATGCTTCTTCAATTTGTTGGATTTCTTAAGAGTTTCGTACTTGTCAATCAAGTCTTCTAATTTTTTCACAGCTGTAAAAAGAAATTGTATAATGATAAACTAAAATAAGCAGTGACATTTCACACTTACATTTTTTTTTGAAATTCGGTTTTTCACCACTCTTGAGTTTTCTCCTGATTTCCATTTTCTCTTCAACTTTCTTCAATTCCTCGGTTTCAATTTTGTTGTGTTCTCTGAGTTGATTATTCTGAAGAGAAAAAAGTAGTGATTATATTTTTGTGTATGTTTCTGACAGGCATTGATTGATATTTTGATTGCCATACTTGATATTTTGTTAATCAGACTGACACAAAACTTCAAATTTTTAGAAAGGCCAAAAATAATAAGGATTTCGTAAGATTTGTCTTCTGGGACATCGGAGCTACACAAATGCACCACCAAATCGTGTTGAATAATGACTATTAATGGCTACTGATAAATGAGCTAGCATTAAATGTTGGAAAAACTGTATATATGGTGTTAAAGCACAAAAACAAAGTAAATGGGATAATACATTTGTATATAAACAATAACTTACTAAAAGAAGTCAAAGTTCACAAAAAATTATAATAATAATATAATAATTAACTCCAGTGGGCAGAACATATCAACAAAGTGATAATAAAAATNCTAAAAGCTGAGAAAGTATCCAGTATTTAAATATTTATTGAATGAGATATAAAAAGGTGTATTTCCCAACCCAACATTAATATTTCCAAAAATTAATCGCTTGTGCCATTTCTTATCATGGTATAACTGGACCATACTCATTTAAGATTACTTGTAATAGAAATTCTTATTTTAACATGTTGAATGCTCTTCTTTGTGATCATTTTAAATAACTTCCATGTTACTTGAGCAATATGCATTTTAAGCAAGATGAATGCCTGTCCTATTTTTAAGAAAAGTGAAGAAATAACTTGATTTGGAATTTGAACAAAAATATCGCCTCGTTTAGTTTTTATAATTAACTTTCAGTATCTTTATTTTATTGTGTTGACAACTTTATATTGTCTTATAGAAAAAAGTATTATTATGTTGATGCACCTGTATTGTACATGAATCTCATTTATGTTAATCAAACTGTCAAAATTGGAAAATCTTTCAAAATAACACTTTATTGTGAGACTTTCACTAAACAGTTTACAAAACCACAAACAACCGCAAAACGTGTTTTGCTATACAAAAGCTTTTTCAAATGTTTTCACACTGAGTGACTATCAAATTGTTCTATAGCATAACACATGTTACAATTTTGTGAGCTGTTCATGAAGCAACAAAATGGAGTTTTTGAGTAACTCAACTGAACTTTGATGGAAATTGCTGGAAGTATACTGATTCATTCGAATTTAGATAATTGTTATTGGGCTAAACAGTTAATATATCTATGTTTAATAAAATAATTTCTGATGAAAGCATTGTATAAAATAGACTCAAATGCAAAATAACTTACATTTGTTGGTTATTGCGAGAATTCAAAAGGTTAACGTTTCATTAACCCCAAAACTAAAAGAGTAATTGTGATGCACTGTTTGGAACTTTTGGTGTAGTAATGAATATTATTGGAGTTATTTCCCAACACCAAACCGTTATTTTAACACCTCAATACATGTTTTGATCAACAAGTGATCATCTTCAAGAGGAAGATCAAAGTGTTTGATGAGTTTGATCTTCCTCTTGAATATGATCAACCTGTTTGATGAGTTTGATCTTCCTCTTGAAGATGATCACTTGGTGATCGAAACACCTATCAAGGTGTTAAAATAAAGGTTTAGTGTTGGGAAAAACCCCAGTAATATTTAAAAGAGTAATTGTCCAAAGATATGCTGTATTTCTCGACTAAGGTTTTTATCTGCTCTTGTAGCCAAATTGCTCTTATACAAGAATAATATCGGTGGACGTGAGTTTCGCAATTTCCCCAATTTGTCAGCAGTATCCTTCAACAACGACGACTTGCTTGTTTACTGCCAACATTTGGAGAACCTCCACAGTGATTTCGCAGAATGATACCAGGACATTTTAAACTTGGAAATACCGGACTGGGTGTTGGATCCTTTTTGAAATGTCAACACAGCAGGATCACCCCAGCTGGAAAAAGAACTCATAGAACTGATAATGATCGAGGAAATAAAAATAAAATTCAAAAATGGATGCCAATCCCGCAATTGTACCCTGGATTGGAGTTCATCGTTCGATTTTTGATAGCATTCCCATCATCGTATTTGTGTGAACGTGAATTTAGTGCTGTGGCAACGTTGCTAACTAAAAAGACAAATCGGTTGCAGATTACCAAACGGAACCAAGAAATTGATTCTGAAGAATTTCAATTGAAACATAACAACTGAATATATTCAAAACCTTCTGAGGGAAAGAGATTGGTAATTGAATTGTACGTTGACGACTTACTGATTGTCTCAGGTGACAAAAATAGTAGCCTTGTCAAGAAAGTTCAAAATGAAGGATTTAGGAGATGTACATTTTTGTCTTTGCATGAGGATTGAAAGAAATATAAATATAAAGAAATATAAAACTAGCCAGGTACAGTTGTAATACAGAAAAACGTCATTAGGCAAAAAAAAACAATTGATATTTGAAAAGTCAGGAAAACTTTTAAAAATGATTTTGTGATTCTGACTGTGCTGGAGATGCTGACAATCGCAAGTCTACTGTTGGTTATACTTATACTATTTTGACTGAAGAAGCATAATAAGCTGGTCTCCTAAAAAATAGTCAACTAGTACATTCGATTACAGAAGCTATTTTTTGAAAGAGCTTCTTAATTAAGAGAATGGACAAAGTTGAGTATCGAGGCAATACGGCTACGTAAATCAAAGATGAGTTGGATTCTGTGTATGGGGACTCTGTACCACAGTAAAATTTTTGCCAGCTGAATTCAAACTTTACCATAAGAGCTTGGGAGACGAACGTTCGGCAGTCCACAAACTGCAACTACCCGTGAAAACATCGCCAAGTTCACCAATTGTGCTAGACGACCGCAGAATTAAAGTGAAAAAGATAGCAAAGGTTATCAACATGTCAAAAAAACGTGTTTGTCACAAATTGAATCAACATTTGGGCATAAGAAAGTTGTCCACACTCTGGGTGCTGCGTTTGCTCACGTTAGACTAAAAACGTGTTCGAATGGCCATTTCCAACCCTCTGTTGGCGCAGCTTAGGCGTAATAATAAATTCAAGTTTTGGCACCGATTAATTACTGTAGATAAAACTTAGATACACCACTATACGCCCAAAACAAAAAATACTGTCCAAACAGTAGAGTGCAAGTTTTTAAAGTTTCTAAAAATGTGGTTTGCTCAACACTGACAAATAATAATTTATTTTGCAGGTACCTTATATCAAAGGTTATACTCGCAAGATCCCAGTGTGATAAATTGCATTCCTTGCCTTTGTAAAATATTTCATAATAAAACAATTATCTAGAGTATTCTTTCTCAAACTGGGCGATAACGCCCCCTTGTAGGCGCTGGAGGCCTATAGGGGGGCAGTAAAGGGTACAGAGAAGAAATGGGGCGTTGAAGTGGTTTAGGGGGGCGATGGCTGATTTGAAAATGTTTTTTGCTTTTATCACAAACTTTACCGCCCCTTTAAGCTTAACGCACGTTTCCTCGTGTAACACCATCTAGGGGACTAGATCGATAGGGGTCGGTCGGTAGCCAAGCGGTTCGGCGTGGGTGCTTTGTTTACTCACTCGAATTGACTGCCGTGTTGGTCGGTGGTTCAAGCCCTAGTCTGAACGATCGATCTTCACTTGCTATCGTCCAACCCGTGTTAAAAGCCCTAGTCTGAACGATCGATCTTCCCTTGCTATCGTCCAACCCGTGTTACGAATCACACGTTAAAAGGTAAGACCTCGTTAATCCTTAGCTCGCACAAGTTTCGACTCCTGAGGGTTGTCGTTCGTAGGGGTGCGACAGCTGGTTAACGGAAAAACAGATTTTAAACAGATTTTTAAAACAGACAGTAACTATTTCCTGTCCGATAGTTGTCAAACTGTACAATAGATGGCGGTAAACTTCAATACGAAGTGAGAGGTTTCTAGTCTCCAGTCTCGAAAGTACTATGCCCGCCCGCTACCTCATATAAAAGCGCGCGCGCCATCCAGCCAGTAATGTCATTCGACGATATTACGAAAACAAGTGAATTTAGTTAGCGACTAGCTAGGTAAAGTGTTGTACAAGCGGTGAATACTGTGAGTGGTGTCATTAGCAAGTTTTTAATACTCGATTCTTTACTTCGGCATTTTGACGACAAAATTATGTCGGAAGCAAAAATGAAGAAATGGCAGTATAGCGCGGAATATATAAAATATGGATTCATTGAAAATCCCACAAATCCATCTTCGCCTATGTGCCTTCTTTGTCAAAAAACATTTTGGAATGAACCGATGAAACCCTCAAGGCTACAAGATCATTAAAAAACAAACGTGTGACTTATTTTCAAGAACTAGAAAAGAAACACTCGGCTCAGCCAACTGTGTCAAAACTTTTTTCAGCGGCTTCTAAGCAAGACGACGACGGACTCCGAGCTTTCTACAATATCTTCTTGCTAATTGCTCAAACAGGGAAACTTCACATTATTGGAGAGGATTTAATTTTACCGGCAATAAAAGAAGTAATAACTACTGTGCTCCATAAACCAGCGGCACATATTATCCGAAAAATTCCTTTGAGCAATAGTTCCGTGCAAAGACGAATTGATGAAATGGCTGAAAACATTGAAGAGTCATTGTGCAATCATCTGAAGACTTCTAAATTTTCAATTCAGTTAGCTGAATCCACTTTACCAACCAATGAAGCATTGTTGTCATACGTGAGATTTATTAAAAATGAAAAAATATATCAAGAACTACTATTTGCCAGAAATTTAGAGACGGATACCAAAAGAGAAACCATATATAATGCACTGGAAATATTTTGTGATGAGAAAGAAATTCCACTAAAGAATATTATATCAGCTGCTAGGGATGGCGCTCCGGCTAGGACAGGACGTCACAAAGGCTTCATAGCGTGCTTAAAAAATAAAATTCCCGATGTGCTCACTGTACATTGTGTTATTCATAGATAACATTTGGTTGCGAAAAATTTGAGTGAGCGCCTCTCTCAATCACTGCAATATTATTATCAAAGCAGTCAATAAAATCGGAAACAGTTATTTAAATGACAGATTATTCAATCATCTTTGTGTTGCTAATGATGAAGATTTCAACCGATTGCTATTTCACACAGAAGTTCGATGGTTATCAAGAGGTAACTGTCTGACTCGATTTTACAATCTATTTGACTCTGTAATAGAGTTCTTAGAAAACAAAGAATTGCACGACAACCTCATCACTTCAAAGAATGATATTGTGCACTTAACAGAACTGTATAAATTATTTAATGAATAACATGAATAAAAGTTTTCCTGATATTACAAAATGGTGTTTTACATTACCCTCACCAGAAAGTCTTATTTTCACATGACACACATAATTTAATTATTAAAATAATGACTGCGATTGTGATTCTAAAGATGAAGTAAAGTAAAACAATTTGGGGGGCGGTAGAAATAATTAATTCTCGAAGTGGGCGGTAAACAAAATAAGTTTGAGAAACCACTGATCTAGAGTCACTCTTGATAAAGAGATAATAAAGATATCTAGGAAAAACCATTCACAGATTATTGTGATTTTGGGGGTGGTTTATATGCTGTGTGTAGTAATAATCGTTCACTACAAACTGAAAGTTTTTCAATTTGTGAATGTTTTCAGCCTTTATTCGATGAAATGTGCATCGAGGAAAGTATTGCAGTTCTTGTGATCTTTCTTGATATCATTAGTATACTTTATAAGGGTACTTTACAAAAAAGTGGGGTTCTAATCTTTCGGGCACTCGGTATACAATTTTTCTTTACATCCACAAACGTGTTTTGTTAGCAATCAGAAATTTTCATCAAGAATTACTTCTTCGAAAAATGAAATTTTTATCATAGCACGTACTACATATAGATGACGAAAAATTAGCAATATTTTAAACGGGCCTGTATTGGAAAATTATTGATTGATAATGGTACCATTAAACATCTACATACTATTCTCTGTATCAGCAACTGAATCACTTTATTTCGTTCCGGATTGACGCAATTTTTCAACTCTTTCTCCAGTTCCTTTTTCTCGTTCTGGCGGATATCATTAAGGAACTTGTAATTAGCTCTGAACTCCTTTTCATCAAACTGTCCGCAAAGGGGATCAAAACGAGGATCTCTAGGGACGAACTTTTTTGTTGAGGGTGCTTTTTCTTCAGAATGTTTATTGAACTTTTTTGGCCGTACTTTCGAACTAACTTCCCTAGGTCTGTTTTTATTGGCACGCTGAAAGTCGACTTTGGGTTTCGATTTGTGTTCTCCGTAGATGGTTTTATTGTACAACTTCGCGCCCATGTCTTTTTTCATTTTCAGTAGTTCCTCGAAGCTAAGGCTAGAAAGTTTTTCGCGGATCTTGTCTCGCTCTTCTGATGAAATCTCTTCAGTCATTTTCAAAATTATTTCTCTTTCACTCTTAACTTTCTACTCTACAATTATTTGTATATGTATAATTATTTTTCTTCGATTCAAATTCAAAATAATATAATTAAATTATTATATTAGGTTAACAACATGACTCCATGATCTTCTTCTCATTTTGTGGCGATTTCACAGAAGAGTCCGAGAATATCTACCTGGTAGGTATTCTCGGGAAGAGTGTTGTTATTCAAGAGAACCATCTCCGCAAGGTGACACCACAGCTTAGCTGTGGTGACACTGCATATATATTTGTTCGTTTGTGAATACGGTGTCTTATGTTTTCCTCAGGCATGATGTTCGAATTACATTACATATATGTCTTCCACTCCGTGGCAATCTCAGAGTAATAAAAGACAATAGAGAGGCCTTTTCCATCCGTACATTGAAGGCAGCATAACTTTGTTTACGGGAAGTAAGTTGGACCATAAAACAGTGGCGGTTGGTTTAGTTGATGATCGGAGGAATAATATATAAAATAAATCATTTCAGGTGAAAATGTATTCTGTTCAAATAGTTCCTACACGAAATCTGATTTTTTATTAATGATTATGAAAATGAGGCCAGTTTTTCTACCACCTCCACTAGATTTTTATTTATGTATGGCTTTATAATAAAGCACTTGGTTTACGGGGTTAAAATTGAATTATTTCAAATGAATTAATCCATAACAATGATAAATGTTGATTTCAAAAGTAAT